>JAPWTK010000619.1:0-92500 GCA_029963805.1 Aromia moschata
TCAATTTACAACTTAATTAATCGAGTTGGCCGATTGAGCCGCAATTCAGTGGCGCGCGGCGGGCGCATCATTTATTTTAATCGTTTAGCCTGCCCGTCTGGCGGACCCTAGCATTATTATTAGTTGTGGGGAATTTGGCGACCTTCTTCTCTGTTAGTCTTTTTTTGGTTAGTTGGATTAGTTCTAGGAATAAATAACAAATAATTGGGGTATAATTAATTGGTGGTATAATTAAAACTTTTGTTTGGTTTTATTGATATTTGAACGAAATGCTTCGACACGTTAATTTTTATTTCCAGTTTAGAGTTTCTCGAGAAATATTGAAAGTATACAGGGCGTCCGAGTGTCACGTACCGCTGTCAATAATAATTTTTTGAAATGGGACACCCTGTATTGATTTTCATTCTTAAACAGACCTTTGAGAGACAATTTCAAAAATATAACATTTGTCACCTTTCTAAGTTCCGTGAACTGTCTGACGTAACAGTATATTTAACATTACACTCTAATAAGCTTTAGAGTGTCAATTAAAAGCTAACAGTAAGTGTCACTAGAACGTAGATTAATCACTTCGGGCCCATAGAGTGGTCGGCACGTCCTCCGGATTTCAATCCGTGTGATTATTTTTTATGGGGCTATTTAAAAGGCAAAGTCTATATCACACAACCACCTAACATTGAAAATTTAAAAACAAGAATTAGAAATGAAATTCGCGGAATCACACCTCAAGTTATTAGAAATGTATTAAGCGAATTTGAATATCGAATGGCTGTAGCTCAGGAAGTGTTTGGTGAGCATATTGAACATTTAAATTTAGGTCTATCATTATTTCTTATCTATTTTGAAAACTATTAATGTATCGCTTACTGCTTTCTCTATATTACGTTGTTTTTGTTACTGATACTGGTTAGATACATTTCCCAATACAACAGCTGTTATCTCAATAGCCGCTAAGGTAACAGGTAACAAATGTCATATTTTTGAAATTGTCTCTCAAAGGTCTGCTCAAAACTATAAAACGATACAGGGTGTTCCATTTAAAAAAACTAACATTGACAGCGGTACATGAAACTCGAACGCCTTGCATACTTTCACTATTTCTTGAAAAATTCTAAACTGAAAATAAAAATTGACGTGTCGAAGCATTTCGTTCAAATATTAATAAAACCTGAGTTTTTAATTGTATTCCAGACATTAGCCCCTCACTGTATACAGGGTGAGTCAGAAAGAATGGGCCAACACTAAACTGGAGATACTAGACACCAAAATATTATGATTGAGCTCAACATCCTTATAACAATGTCGCTTGTTTAAGAGATACAGCGTGTACAAAGTTTAAATTTTATTCTAAAATTTCTCAATAATTGAGAAAGTTTTGATAGTATGAAGCTGAAAATTGGTATTTTGTAAGTTTTTCGGTGTGAGAATTACGAATTGTAAGCTTATTTTGACGTTGCTTCTAGAGGGTGCATATTTTTTTATCTGTTGAGACATGCATAAAACAAGTCGAGAATCCAAAAGAACGCTAAATTCCACGTGTTCTATGTATTTCGTGGATTTTTTATCCTTGAAAAAAGAAAATATCTCTGAATGTTAAACAAAATTTCCAAATTATTTTTAAGTGTTTTCGCGGCTTCTTGTATTCTCTGCTGCAACTCCTAAAACTGACCATAAATGAAATTTGACCATACAGAGAAGTCTAGAAGGTTTGGGTCTGGACTTCTTTGTGGCCAAACAAATTCACGTCCACGGCCAATTCACAGTGTAAATATTGGCGTACTGGCAAGGCAAAATGTGGTAGCGCTCCGTCGTGCATAAACCACATGTTTTGTCTTGATGCGAGTGGTACATCTACTAGGACCTTGTTTAAATGATGTTGAAGAAAATTGAAGTACCGGGGGTCCAGTTACATTAGGTAGAAATTCAAAAGGTCCAATTACAAAATTAGAAATTACACTACACCAAATGTTCATCTTAAGCTCATACTGAAAATGTCTTTCTTTTACAGCATGTGTATTCTCGGAGTCCCACAAATGATTATTCCTGCAATTCAAAACTCCCTGTCTAGTAAATGTCGCCTCATCGGTAAATCAAAACTTATTAAGAAAATCTGGGTTTTCAGTTTGCAAGTTTTGTAGAAACTGAGTAAATTGTAGGCGAGCTGGTAAATCTCGAGGTAAATAAAGGCAACTCACTATTAGAAAATTGATTATATCGTGGCATTTTCTGATTACTAGCTAGTCCCCTTGCACAAATAATAATAAACACGTAAAACATAACATAAAATAAACAACAACACACATAAAATCAACTTTCTCAATTATTGAGAAATATCAGAATAAAATTTAAACTTTCAACATGGTGTATCTCTTAAATCATAATATTTTGGTGTCTAGTATCGCATACAGGGTGACCTGTATGAATATAATAATTACAATATTATAATAATAACAGTTAATATTTCTTAATTATATTTAGATGTGAAATGTTCTTACCGAATCTACCACATGCTTGAATTAGTCTCGAATGTCGTAGGAAAATTGTCCCTCGTCTTCGAGTCCAGGTATTTTCACAACTTTCGAGACCTCTCAACAATATTCGGTAATAATTTAGGCACTAGGGAGAATATTAGTGAAAATTGCACCCCTCAGATGGTTATACAGAAAAATTAACACGTCATTTTTTTATTATGAAAATTGACTTTACCACATCAAAGTACATATGGATAGTGGGGTGTCCATTTTAGGACTCACTCTATTTTGTTCATTCGTAAACCTGTGTTACTAATAAAAGTAAGGAGCAATTTAATGAAAGTTCAGATTCGACCCGACGCGATCATTAACCATCAACTTTTCACTGAATCGTTTGTAATAAGAACCGCAGTTAACAGTCGTCGGCCTGCTAGGGTAACTTTAATTAATAGCGCAATATTAGGTGGCCCTGGCGGCGGCCACATACGAATAGCACGGCGAAACGTGTTCGGAGAATGGAATCCTTTCTCACCACCACCAGTCGGCCGACCCCACGAATAAAACAGAACCGCCCGGCAATTCCCTGCCCGCTCGGTTTTATGTTGATTATTATTTGGTGGTTTCACATGTGAAAAAGTCCATTAATGGGGTGACCAGTGGAGGGAAGGCCGCGCGGATCCGAAGTTATGTCCCTCCAGAGGGCCGTAGAAGGAAAAATGACGTCATGACCGGTCTCGGGGATTAGAAATCATCTCCGGGGGATTATCTGACTAGACAGGGGCGGCTTCACTCACTCCGAGATATACAGAGAGCGGCAAGAGCAAGAGCACGCTGTTAGAAAAACAAATAACCGATTTGTTCTCGAGATATGACATATTTGTGATTAATATAAAAATCCGCATTTCTGATTATACGAGGTGTGTAAATTGTGTACATTAAGTAATGAGACTGATTTTTTAATTTCCTTTTTTATTTGAATAGAATTACGATTCAGTATTGTCTCAAAATAACTTCCTTAATAAGCGACACAGCGCTGGAGACGGTTCTTCCATTCCTGATAGCAGTGCTCGACTTCATATACTGGAATAGCCTTCAGCTGGTCGGTTACAGCCGTCTGAATGTCTTCTATGGTCCCAAGATGACGTCCCTTGAGGCGATTTTTCAATCTCGGGAAGAGAAAAAAGTCACAAGGACTCAAGTCAGGCGAATAAGGAGGCTGGGGAGCCACAGGAATATTTTTACTGGCTAAAAACTCGTTTACTGAAATGACTGTGTGACAAAGCGCATTGTTGTGATCAACATCCAGTTGTTCTTGATGTTTGGCCTCACAAGCATGACCCTTTTTCGAAGTTTTTCAGGAACCTCTCTGTAAAAGTGTTGATATACTGTTTGGTCTGGAGGCACAAACTCTTTGTGTACAATTCCCTGCTATCAAAAAAGCAAATCAACATGCATTTGATCTTCGACTTGCTCATTCTTGCTTTTTTTGGGTCTTGTAGTGCTTGAAGTAGTGCTTGTAGTGCAAAAAGTCAAGACACCTTTCTCTCCTAATGTTCTTTTGTTCCTGCGAAAGGTTTTTAGGAACCATTTTTGGGTAGATTTTTCTTATCCCAATTCATTAATCAAAATCTGATGAACAGTGGTGTGATTCAAAATTAACTCTTCCCCGATCATTCTTGTCGTCAACCGACGATCTGAACGCACAATATCCCGTATTCTGTCGACATTTTCATCGGTTCTTGAAGATGAAGGCCTTCCGCTGCGTGGTTCATATTCAATCGACTATTCTTCCTTCTGAGAATGCCTTAAACCACCTAAAAAACTGGGCTCTTGAAAAAACACTGTTTCAGTAGGCGTGTTGAAGTTTTGCAAAAGTATCCGTTGCGCTGTGTCGAAGTCTGAAGCAAAACCTGATAGCACACTATTGCTCAAAATTAATGTCACTCATTTTTAAAACGCACTAGAAAAAAACCTGTTTACGAAAACAATTACAAAAAAACAAAAAAATGACTCTAACAAGTTCAAACTCGTACTGAAGGTGAATTACATATTAACCTACCGCCTTTCCAAGTCCCGTCTCCGCAGTGTTGCCAGTCTCATTACTTAATTTACACACCTCATATAATAGATGTAATACATTTATTTCATATCATTCTTTGTCGTACTAATTATGATATTTATGTTCTCTGTCGAATATTTATCGTATGAACTATGATATTTATGTTCTCCCAAAAATATGTCCATATGTGGCAGGTAAGTCACTTGGTCAGGAAAGAATAATTAAAGAATTCTTAGCCAGAAATAAAGTATTATGTTCTTTAAATCTTCTAAATTTTGTTATCTATGGTACTTTTGTCTTCAAATATTCCCAAAAAAATCGTCCAGAGGTATAAGATCTAGAGATCTCGGAGGCTACTCTACTAGCCCTCTTCTAAAAATCCAGGAAACATTTCACTCAAGTAATCTCGCCGTCTTGCTGAAACCAAACAGTAGTGTTTGGTAAATCATTGGAAAACTTTTCTACGAGTGTAAGAATTTACTCATATTGAAGAAAATATAATTTAAAAAAAGAAAGGGCGTAATACCCTACTGTTAAGTACTGTTACCCAAATAAATATTTAGCTTTTGTGAATATTGACAATGAACCTCCTTCATACAAAGACGATTATTTGTACTCCAGTGCCTACAATTTTGTCTGTTCACAGTATCAAATTATCTCTTGAACATTTATCCACTTAACACTTGAACACTTTTTGCATTCAACATTTGGTCTACTAAAACAACCATATAAAAACATTATCGACCTACTAAATAAGTACTCTATTTCTAAATTTCACACCATTGGAGACCTATTGTAATGCAAATAAGAACTGAGAAATAAACCGTATTCAACTTTTAAAACTCCCAGGATTTAACCCTTGTATATTCAGCATTTGATAATCGTAAAAAATATTGTTTTATTAATACCTCATTTTATTTCAAATTTAGTTTTCTTGATGCCTCTCTGATTGTTACTTTGGGATAAGTGTGAAAGTGTGTGTGAAGAAGAATTTTTGGCTTAACTTTTTGGTGAAAAATGTAGCAAATAACACCTATTTGTTAAAGTAATTGTTATTATTCTTGACAAATGTGTTGTGCACAAAACAATTTGTGTTTTTATTTGAAGCCAAAAATCACTGCTGCCTATACTGAATTAGGTGGAACTATTTTCAGAAAAGTAACTTCTAATGAACTAAGAAAACATTACGAGTTGTGCTTAAATAAGAATGCCCATATTGTACATTTATTAAATAAGTAACTTTTAATTTTACTTGATGTTATTTTATTTACTTATATGTAAAGATTTCAGTTAGGACATTTGTATGTATATTGTTTATTGTTTAGGTATCTAAAGATATCTGTTTATTATAAATTATATAATATTTCAGCTACTAAAACCTAGTTTTAATATATTTTTTGTTGTAAATGAAAACACATTTACTTATGTATATGTTGAACGAGAAATAGCGTCGGAAAAATACAATTTTAAATATTTAAACCATAGGAGAATTCACAGGGAAATCGGCCATAAATCAGAAACAATTTTATGAAGTCATAAAAACAGGTAGGTATATTGCAAAAACAAATTGAGGCGTCGCGACGCAAGCATCATTAAGCCGTATTTCTTATTTCGGTCTTAATTTTTAGTAAAAACAAATAAATTGATTTGCTTTTATACAGAAATTATTATTACCATCAAGACCCATGACGTCATGCGTCACATACATGATGCTCGATAGAGTATTTAGTAGCGGTTTACGAGAAAAACAGTGGTATTCAATAATACATCGACCACAACTTTTTGAATATTTGAAGTATTAAAAAAAGTTAAATATAAAACGAACTCATAATTAACCCATTAACGCCCAAACGGACACAATTTTTCGTCCTTTTTGGAGCGTCAATCTCGAAAGGAACTTAATGAGTTCACTTAATAAAAACTACTTATCCTAATGTTTTCGGATGTGATCTTTCGATTTCCGGGGTCAGAATTGTGATTAAATGCTCTAGAAAAAAAAATATGGCTGACTATATGGAGAAAGGTATTGAAAATTTGGGTATTTTTTTATATTTTTCTTTGTCCAAAAAGTACTCTAACCTACTCCGGATTGTGGAGGGAGGTGGAGGCAATAGTTGGAGTTGATGATAGGATCTTTTTTGCCGACCTCAACTGACTCTAATCCTTTCAAATGGCGGACTTTGCATAAAATATCATGAAATATGAATTTTTCTCTAGTATTAACGAGAAAATAATGTTATTGTTAGTTTTTCTTGATCTACAGTCATTTTCCTCAATCAAAACAATACTACAGAATATATTTGACTATATTTTTAATTTTCAATGATGAATAACTCAAAATGTTACTAAAACATGAAATGACATAAGAAAAGTATAATTACAAACTCCTATTTACTTTTTATAATGAAAAACGCGCCATTTCTTGAGAAATCCGGCAGCCATTTTGAGTCCGCCATCATTGAAAATTGAAAATTTAGTCAAATATGTATATTCTGTAGTATTGTTTTGATTGAGCATCATTGAGCAGTATTGTTTTGAGCATTTAATCACAATTCTGACCCCGCAAATCGAAAGATCACATCCGAAAATATTAGGAAAAGTGGTTTTTATTGAGTGAATTCATTACTTTCCCTTCGAGATTGAGGCTCCAAAAAGGACGAAAAATTGTATCCGTTTGGGCGTTAATGGGTTAATATCCCTTTGTAGTGTTAAAGTAAAAAGGGAATGTTGCTGAAAATATCCTGGCACTGCTGTATTAGATTTTTTATATATCTTACACTTTCGGAAATACCCTACAAAAACATATTAAATGGTACACCCTATACGAACCAGGAATTTTCTAAAAGTGGTTGTGGCAACTCTGTTAAAATGTCCACTTGAAATATAGTTTTTGTATTAAATTTTTATCGTGTGATGATAGCCTAGGAAAGATAGCTAAAATAAATTCCTTAAGCGTTAAAAAAAAATTGATAATTAGGTAAAAAATAGTGCAATTTGAGTATACTAGTTTTGGATCAAATCAGTTTGTAAGAACATAACCAAAAAAATTCATAAACGTTTGAAAACCCGGGTTTTTCACTTTTTAAGTACCAAAAAAAAATTATTTCAGAAAAACAAAAATTAAAAATTAATATCGGTTCACAACTTTTTGCAAAAAAAAAATAAATAACAACCTTCGAAAATTGCCCTTTTTTACTATCTAATTGGTGGGAAAAAGGGGGCATGGTGGGGGAACTCTCGACTGCTAGACGCGACTGCTTTCGTGCGCTCGAATTGAGAGAGTTTCCCCACCATGCGGCGTTTCCCCTTCGCTCGAGCGCCCGAAACGCAAAACAGCCCGGTTTACAATGTCGTTTTTGAGATACTTCCTCAAATTTAACAAACTTGGTCCATTGTATGATTGTAGAGCACCTCTTCACGAACCAAACGCACTTTGAAAAATTACCGTAGGACTGTTATTGACAATTGCAGGGCCATTTTTTCGAAAACACCTTTTTTTACATTTTTTCGAATTGCGCCAAAAGCTATGAATACTTTTTGATAAAATTTTTACTGTAAGTAGACGCCGAAAAGAGCTACAATTTGGTCAGTAGAACGCAGAACACGCAGAAGTCTCTACGACTTTCGTAGGGAGAGTAATTAGATAGCAAAAAAAGGGCTATTTTTTGTTTTTCTGAAATAATTTTTTTTTGGTACTTAAAAAGTGAAAAAAACGGGTTTTCATACGCTTATGCATTTTTTTGGTTATGTTTCTACAAACCGATTTGATCCAAAACTAGTGCAATCAAATTTCACTATTTTTTACCTAATTATAATTTTTTTACGCTTGAGGAATTTTTTTAAAAAAATTTTCTGTCTTTTTTAGGCTATGAATGCTGGAACATACGATTAAACATATACTACAGAATTTTTATTATTTTTTTTCTCAAAGAAGGCAACACACAGGGGCACCACCTGCCCTGTCGCGAGGGGTCTTCTTCCTCGTCAATCCACTGCGTAACTCGATATATAACTCCGTACGTGACGAAACTTACAACTTAGGATTTCGCCGTAGAACCAGAACTGAACAGTTCTACTGTTCCAACTTCTAAGCCGGCTGCGCAGTTTGTACACTAAAGTTGTTAATGTTTCCGGAAGTTGACAGCAGCTTGCTTCGGAATATGAGAATCTCGTAATATACACTTCGCAAACATTCCTGTTCTTATTGCCACTCGATGGGGGTCGACGTTGTGCAGGTGTCGAGGTTAAAAATGGACTAATTGCCTCCGGCTGCTCTCTATAAATAGACGTACGAATGTAATTTAGTTCTTGTGATATTTTTACACCAACGTACGGTTTTAATTTTTGTTCGATTTTAAACAAAGAAACGAAATTTTATTTTACGTAGAAGAGTCTAGCCGTTTTTGGAAGGTGATGAGGGCAATAAAACGTTGGTAAGACACGACAAACACGTCTAAGTGCTTTTCATTTGTTTGTGATATATCTAAGTCACGTCCAGATAACCCCCAAAGTGGGCTTTCCCGCTTTTTCGCTGGAAAAAAAAAGGTTTCTTTGGGAATTCTTTTTGAGGAAAGTATAAAACGGATTGAGACAATTTTTTTTTTAATCAAAAGATACAGGTATGTAGGTTACATTTAGTTTTTTATTTATTTTTTTAAACCAAAATGGCGGCCGTCGATCCTTGTTCCAATGCAGCTACTTCAGGCGGACATGTCTCATGTTAATGAGATTTTTCTACGACGCTATTCATCTGAAATCAAAAAATGAAACATTTTTATAAAATATAGGGTTGTTGTTAGTGTTTATCATAGGGGTTTTTTTGAAATTCAAATTTTACGCGATTTGGTGCAACTTTGAAAAAAAAAAAGATCGATTTTCACCTTAAATTTCTACCTTTAAATTGTTATTAAAAATCGAATTTTTGCAATATCAAAAAAATCCTATGTTGATCACTAATGGCATCATTTGTGAACATTTTAAAAGAAAAATCGGTTAATTAGTGTCCGAGAAAAATCTCATTCTAGTTTTAAAAACGTTGTTTTGAGAAAAATGCGTTTGAAGTTTTTTTTCGTTTTTTTTTTTCATATAATTATGAAATTTTTTTCTTACAGTTCGTCATCAATTCGGGGCCCGTACAGAACACCCTCGTCTGCCTTGTAGACCTCATTTTGGCTTCACGTCAGATAGCGTCACGCATTTTTTTCCACTGAATCCGTATTTCGCCGAATACAGATAATAAGTAAGAGGCCGTAATAAGTTGTCAATTCGCCTATTACCTTGATGGTCAGTGTTCCTGTACCTCTTCCCCCGAGTCCCTTGTTTGTTTTCTTCGCATTACGGAGCCTGGTTCCCATGCGTTTTTCTCCACGTGACCGACGCGGTCCTTTTTCATTACTTTCGGATCGTTGTTGTACGGGTCCAAATCCAAAGTCGCCTTGGAGGTCTTACTGTCCCCGACGCCAATCTACTGAGCATATTTTACATTATGCTTTTCTTCGGATCGTTGAAACACTTACTTTACACTGTCCACCTCCATTTTCCCTGCGTGACTCTTTTCAAGCGCCGGGACCGTCGTCACTAATCCGGCTGTAACTCGAAATCTAATACACGGGTCACTTTAAAATTTCAGGACAATAAATTTGAATGTATAACGCATCGATTTCAGTAAAAAAAAACGATTGTTTGAAACCGAAAAGCGGGAAAGCCCCTTTAAGGAGGGAAAACCCTTTGGACGCCCGAAAATGAGTCTTTTTTATGATTTTTTGTAAAGGTGATAAAATAATCACACCATTTTAAAGTTTTAACATCGTTTCATTACAACTTTGAAGAGTAGAAAAAAGTTTGGCGTGACATCGAAAAGTGATGCATTTGTCATAATTTTTCTATTGATCGGAAACCAAAAAGACAATTTTTTTCAGTTATTGACATGTGCATGGGAAGGATAAACCTGTAAAATTATAAAAAAAGTATAAAACCAGAAATTAAGTAGGCTGTTTAATTAAATATTCAAAATTTCCAATATTTTTTCGACAATTTTTATTCCAAAAAAAGTAATGTAATTATGCGATATCTTTAGAACTTTAGATACATCCTTCCGATAGTAATATAGACAAAGATCTCTCTCTAAATTTCAGCCAAATCGATCAATAACTTTTTGAGTTACAGCACGAGCATTTTTTGAAAATACAGTTCCGAGGTAATCGCGTTCAAAGTTCCAATACATTAAAACTATTAATTTTAGTGACTTACCCATCAATCAGTGATTCCAGGCGCATATAATAAACCTTCAGCTTCCTCGAAGAGCTTGTTTTTTCACAAAAGGTATTATGAAAGAAATGTTACTCCACTCTAAGCGCTCCGGTATGTGGTATGAGGTGTATGAGTTAGAGCAGAGGTCCCCAAACTATTTTGTCTCGTAGACCACTTGCCATGTTTTTCGGTTTTGGGTAGGCCCCTGCTTGTCTAATATTGCATTTTTGAAAATGCATCAACTTCAAATGTGTTTTGACTGATTTCTAATTGTAGTGAAGTGTAGAGTGAAGAAACAATAAAAAACACACTTTGATTTTTATACATTTATTAATGAAACTTAAGTTAAAACGAACAAAAATAAAATTAAGTACCTATGTATTACATAAAATTAATAAGTAAAAATAAACGCTTTTTAGTGCGAGGGATGAACTTGGTGCTGTGATAATAAATTTTCAATATTTGGCATCAATTTAGTGAGGTTTAATCTTAAATCTCCTCGGTTAATGATATCCAGTTTGTTTCTTTTATTTTTTTTGTTAGAAAATTGGCAACCGAGCTGAAACCTTTTTCCACTAGATATGAAGACGGAATACCAATTAAAACTTTCTCGCGATATTCCATAATACGGAATAAGTAACAGGTATATCTTTTTGAGGCCAGAATAGCTGATATCCGTTTCTAAACTGTACCTTAAGTTCTTCGTTAGTGCTTATTCCGATCAGTTCCTCTTGTAATATGACATCCGTTTCTTCAACGTCACTATATTGATTGATTATCCATTGTGGTATTACCATATTCAAAACATCCTCAAATCTTATTTTAAAATCTGCATAGAGGGCGTTTCAATGTTGAACGTAAGTTAAAACGTCATCTTCTTGGTAGTTTGTCTGTGACAAATTGGGAAACTGAGAAAATTCGCCCCGTCCAATGTTTTGCGTCATTAGTTAAATTCTGGCAAGAAATGCTGAAATGATGGTCTTTGTTTAGACTGTCACATTGTAACTGCAAGTTAACCTTATTTTACTGAATAAATCTGTTAAATAGACAGTGTCTGGTTTGCACCCGATTAAACATTGTTTTAAAATTGGATCTTTAGCATCCAAAAACTCCAAAACAGTGTCAAAAAGAGCAAGAAATCATGTCAAACATAAGCCTTTCGAAAGCCAGCGTACTTCAGCGTGAAAGAGCAATTGATGACAGTTCTAGTCATTTTCTTCACACAACTGAGCAAATAATCGCGTTAACAACGCATTGCTTCAAATTACTGCGTTGATGACAAATGGAAGAGATTCATGCAATATTTGATTTTAAAAACTCATAGTTTCAAATCAGTTATTCTCAACTACGTTATATCTAGTAACTATAAGCTTTTAAGTTTCATCTTCAGTTTGCTATTGGACTCTCAAATTAAGATAAAAAATAATCTGGCAATAAATTCGGCACACCAAATTGCCAGCAATTAAACTTATCATCGCGTTACATCACGGCTTAGTCAAGTATCCACATCAGATGGAAAAAGCGTATTAGCGAGACATTTTAACATATTAAACACGACAAGAAAAAAAAACTTAACTTCCACAGAATTTGATCGAAACAACAGATACAGCGGCTTAAATGCCACTAACTTTGAGAAATGAAGTCATCATTTCTTGTCACTGTCAAAACGTCTTCTATCGCCTTTCCAAATAAGCAATTGGCCGTTGTCTGTGCCACCTTCCAGTCGTTTAGATGCAATCTACCTTATTACGAGAATAAAATATCGTCCACTCCTTCTGCGGAAATGACGCCCGAGCACGGAAGAACATTCGGTATATAACTCAATCTGCCCACCAGGACCGACAAACAGATATTATCTGTGCCGATATAATTATTTTCGTGTAATTTAAATCGTCGTGTAATCGGTGCGTATGGAAATAAGGACGTTAATAAGATAAAGAGAGTGCTAGGACTCATTTAATAGGTGAATAACTTTGTTTATTTACAAGCACTTTCCTGAAGGTTAAAAGCTTTTACGAAATGTCCGGAGAGGGTTAATTGTGTAGCGTGTAGTGGTTGACACGCCAACGCAAATTGGAGGGAAATAAAATAACTTTTGATGTTATAAAAATGAAAAAAAACTCACGAGTAAGAGTAAATCACAATTATACGTGACCAGCCTTTTTTCCAGGTTTGAGCTGTTTGAAGACCTCAAAAACACTGACTTGAACGAAAACCGCAACATCCAGTATTAGTAATGCTTCATAGTGATTATGCACTCATTCTCTAGGTAAAGGACACTCACTGAATCATGTGGTCAATCATTGCAACTATCCTGTATGTGAAGCCGAAGATCGTTAAGACTGTCTGGGGGATAAGATAAATAACCCAGTCTGGTACCGTTCATATCCCAGAGATGCTCAATTGGTGAGAGATCAGCGAAACCTGCAGGCTATGGAAGCACAGTAGCTATAGGGTGATCGATTTGTCATATGAAGTTTTTTTCTCGGAAACGGCTAAGAGAAATTAATTTTTGTGAACGGTAAATCACTTTTACTCACCTTCACTCAAAATTAAGACAAAAATAAAAAAATATGTTTTAACGACGCTAAGCGTCGCGACGTCTCAAATAATTGTTTTCAGCAACATACCTTTTTTTACTTTATCATTATAAAGATATATTAATTGTGTGTTCTTTTTTATTTAACATTTTTTTTGTATTTTGAATATTTAAAAAATTATCGTCGATTTATTATCTAGTGTTTATTATCTGTGTTTCTCGTAAGCTGCTAGCTAAATGAATATAATTTCTGTATAAGAATATATCAGTTTACTTGCTTTTACTAAAAATTAAGATGGAAATAAAAAATATATTTTAGCTTAATGATGCTAAGGATTGTGACGCCGAATTTTTTTTTCAGCAAAATACCTAAGTACCTGTTTTTTTTTATATTTTCTTTATTTCAAAAGGTATGGACGATTTCCCCATGAATTACTTTATAGTTAATATTGCAACACTTGGAATTAAATTTTCCAACGATAGTGCTTGTTCAAGATATACGAGTATATACATAAAACATAAATATGTTTTTATTCACAATAATGTATTAAACCCTAAACCTAGGTTTTGATAGCTGAAATATGATATAATTTATAATAAATATCTTTAGATATCAACAATATACAATATATGTACATTCAAATGCTTCTGAAATCTTTACAAATGAGTAAATAAAATAACAACAACAATCAGTAAAATGAAAAATTAAGTACTTAATAAATGTTCAATATGCACCATTGTTATTTAAGCACAACTCGTAATTTTTTCTTAGTTCATTAGAAGTTACTATTCTGAAACCATTTCCACCTAATTCAGCACAGGCAGCAGCATTTTTTTTGCTTCAAATCTACACACAAATTATTTTGGGTACAGCCCGTTTGTCTTTATTCGAATTCAAAGAATAATAACAAGTACTTTAATAAATAGGTATGTATTTACTTAAAGTTAAGCCAAAAATTGTTCTTCACACATACTTTCACAGTTAAATCCTGAAAGAAAGTTGAATACGGTTTATTACTCAGTTATTTGCATTAAAAGATGTCCTCATTGGTGTTAAATTTAGAAATGGACTATTTAGTAGATTGATAATATTTTTAAGCGGATGTTTTAGTAGACCAAATAAGATTTTGGGAATTAGACATAATTTTTGAAATCATGAAAATAAAAGGAGAATTATACAAAAAAAAAATGCATCAAAATCAAAAAATTTTACGGATTATAAAGGTTTATTGTTAAAAAAATCGAGGCATCGCGATGCTTAACATAGTTTCCTATTAACATCATTAGCAAGCTATATTTTTTTTATTTCTGTCGTAAAAAGCAGAAGCTTCTGGCTTTAGTTTAAGAAACTAAATTTAATTTAGTTTAGTTCATTTGCTTTTAGGAAAGTAAATTGATATACTCTCTACAGAAATGATATTGATTTAGCTAGCAGTTTACGAGAAAAACAGATAGGGCACTCAACAATAAATCGACTTCAACTTTTTAAATATTCAACTTACTCTTGTTCATAGCCAGATTTGATGACTTTTTGGATTTCTATTGTAGTATATATATAATAAATACTTTAGTCAGAACATTTTGAAATTACTATTTTCATGTGTTCAAAGTAAGTTATAGGTAGAATCTCTAACATACCAATCTTCGCGTAATAACTAAAACCAATTTATAATAGGGTTACAAAATGTTTGATTTTACAATATCCTCTGTGGCAGTTGCTATATCCCCTAATTAGAGTATACACATAACCCTAGAATAATCTACGTATGTATATAAAATGTGTTATATAAGATAATATCAATATAAGATAATATCAGCAAGACAAATTTCAGTCCACGAAATGTTTTTTCATTCCTCTCATGTCAATGTGACATCAAGTTTTGAGTTCACACGTCCTTGGTAAAACTTTATTTAACTACATCATTTTTTAATCTTGCCTAATATTAATTTTATATAATGATTTTTTATACTGTCATTTATAATCTAATGTCTTTATACATTTGCAATTCATAGAAACTGCTTTAATGAGAGCGTAGGAAGTTTAATGTGATAGTTCATAAACTCTTAGTTTTAGGTGACAAAGAGGACACGGGAGAACGCTGAACCTACTTGTAGACGTCTGCTTAAACACGGTTGTTACCTCTTCAGAAATTATTTGGATATTCAAATAGCATCCGATCCACAAATCTAACATTGAATGTTTACATTTGACTCGTTTTTACTTGCGACATTGCACTGAGAGTGCGTTATCTGAAATCTTTGTTAAAATAATGTCTCGTCTTGTGTAAACATGTGTTTCAAAGAGTTTGAATAATTACAGAGGACAGATCCATCGACTTCTTTATTAAAATGTAGAAAATAACTAGACATATTGTAATAAAATCTTATATGTTGTCGCAAACTGGTTGTGACGTATTGCTTCAAAGTGGTTATTAAGAATCGTATTAACATCGGACAAACTTTATATGTTTGAATTTTACATTATGTGACAATTTTAATGAAATATTGACAAACCGACAAAATATAAATAATAGTGACACTTTTTATATTATTTATCCACGATTTTTGTCCTTTCAGCCAATCAAGTTATCATCAATATCAACAAGCTAGGTTATATGATATAAAAATAAATCTCAAATGCAGAGCTTGAATAACACAGGCCGACAAAATTAGACCAACCCTTTAACCCAGAAACGTGAATATATTTTTCCGAAGGCTTATGATGCGCTAAATCCGAATCCGTGGTCCAAATCTCTCAATTGGCTCTGGTTTTCGAGATATCCTAACCTAAAAGTGCAAGAAAAGCGATTTTGGCCTATATTTGAGGTTATGTAGCATCGCAATTTTTTTTCTCAAAAAAACAATGAACAACATCTTAAAGTATATGCCTTGCCCTTTTAAATGACGTCGAGTTTACTCAAATATCTTTTTTTTTTCGCTGCGATATCGCATTTTGGAATTTTTGTGAATTTCTCTATAATCACAGGCCCACAAGATTTTAACCCAGAAATCAGAATATATTTTTCCAAAGGTGTTTGATGCGCTGAATTAGAATCCGAGGTCCAAATCTCTCAATTGGCTCTGGTTTTCGAGATATTCTAACCTAAAAAGAGCAAACAATGACTTTGGCCTCTATTTGAGATTAGTAGGTAGCATCGCATTTTTTTTCTCAAAAAAAACTATGAACAGCATATTAAAGTACAAGCCTTGCTCTTTTAAATGTCGTTGAGTTTGCTCAAATATCTTTTTTTCGCTGCGATATCGCATTTTGGAATTTGTAAGTTTGTGAATTTCTCTATAATCACAGGCCCACAAGATTTTAACCCAGAAACCAGAATCTATTTTTCCAAAGATATTGGAGAGATATTTTCCAAAGATTTTTTTCGAGATATTCTAACCTAAACGTGCAAAAATAGGGATTTTGGCCTATATTTGAGATTATGTAGCATCGCATTTTTTTTCTTAAACAGCGTTATGAACAGCATCTTAAAGTACAAGTCTTGCTCTTTTAAATGCCGTTTGTGAATTTTTCTGTGTATATTTGAAAACCCATTAAGGACCACGTGTACATCAAACAGTTGATTAGTTTTTTGATCTGAACACTGAAAATGTTTGAAATTCAATAGCTGGTCAATGTTTTGTCATGTAAAAAACCTGCTCGTTCAGAATCCAAGGTCAGATTTCCAAAATTTTCCTCGAAAAATTTTGAAAATTTAATTTTGAAACTGCCTTTTTTGGCGCTTTTTTTTTTATAATATCTTGAAAGTGCGCTTCAAGACACGTATTTTAAACAAAAAAAATGGCTGCCAAGATATTATAGTCTCAATTCCGAGAATTTCGAAGCGGTAACGCTAAAACAATATACACATCTGGAATTTTTATTTGGAAGCATTGGAGATTCTATTACATGCATTTCAAATGCATGGAATATTGGTAGGGAGACATAGCAGAAGATGGGTGGAGCAGACGTCATACGTAATGTATTCCCCTACAATGTTTAATGAGCGCGGCCGCCAAGAACCGCTGAGATAGGAGACGGGGCAAGGAGAGTGCATTAGTGGGTGGAGCTTAGAGTGGACCTTCTAGTCTTGTTTATATTCGGTGGTCCGATGACAGCCAATCTTGCCTTCGAGACATCGAAGGCGGAGCTAGACGGTCGTCGGAGAATACGATCGTGTGTTTTCTGATAGGTGAGCCTTTGGCAATATTTTGTGGAAGGTATTATTTTAGGTATTATCTTAGCATTTTATATGCTTCCAAATTTAAGTTCCACACGTGTATACGTCTCGTCAAAAAAAGGTAGTCGCGTAGAAAACGTTATAAAACTGGCCCAACTTAATATTCTTCAAAAAGTCTCGCAAACTTGAAGAGATTTATTATTTTTCTAGCCCAACACGGTCAATATCATACAATAAACAAAGAAATGGCGTCATTGTTAATTAAGGCTTGCAAAAATATGCGATCGTTAATTACTCGAAAAGTTATTAACGGATCGAGCTGAATTTTTTTTTTGTAACCACACTACATACAGCAGTCCCTCCAATAAATTTCATGATCATAGTCGCCCTACTTTCGAAGTAAAAAAAATAGTGGAAAAAAAAGCACTTGGAGACTTCGGGTTGAGCTTAAAATTTTGGAAATTCAATAGGCTACGACTTCTGAAACGCATATGCTATATAAAATATGCCAAGGAACGGAGACATAAGCGGAAATGTGAAAAAAAAACGTTTTTTTGTTCGTTAAATTGTTAATTTAAAAAATTAGCGGACGGTTTTAGGTCTACAGACCCGCATTGTGTTCTACGCAAAAAATACATGGGATACCGTCAAAACTAGCCCTATATGTTTCAAGAGCATATAAAAATATCTGCCTACTGGACTGAATCGCGTATGCCAATTTTCCCAAGATTGTGGTGAAAACATCCTTCAAACCGCATGGTATGGCGTTTGTGTTTTATTATTGCAGCCTCCTATATAAAATATTTGTTTATATTTTCAGTTTAGACAAGTGTAATAACACGAGTACAGTAGGTGGGTACACAAGTGCGTTCGCATAACTCAATGTGCCCACAAGAGCCGACAAACAGATATTATCGGAGTTGATATCATTATTTTCGTGTAATTTAAATCGTTGCGTAATGGGTGCGTATGGAAATAAGGCCGTTAATACTCGGACGTCTCCGTTTGATTTATTAAAGAACCACTGCCCGAGAACTTCATTTGGCTTGATTAAATATTTTTCTTGTATATTTGCATCTTATCCTTATCAGTATCGGAAATCTAGCTGCGGCATTATTTATATGCCGAATAATTTACGGCGTTGCCTGAGAGAAACGAATGGGCACTGTAAGTCTTAATAGAGAAATTTTAATTCGAAAACGTTCGGTTTGGCTCATATTAATATAATATTTATTTATTTATTTATTTATTTGGATAGGTGTATCCAATAGACGATAGATGGGGACAACAGATGTTGAAAATCACAACAGTTTAAAGACAATCATAATAACAATAACAATAATACTAAATATACTTATATAATACTACAAAAAAAAAAAAACAAAGAAAAAAAGCAAAATGTATACCTACATACAAACAGAGGGTAAAAAGTAACTAATTATCTACATACATCTTTTTTATAGAATAGATGTTACAGTATAAAATATCCAACCAATGCAATGTCTTCATCAATATCCAATATTTTGATTAACATGATAACTATTACATATATAATGGAGAGAATTTTAGTAAATTGGTCCTTGGGGTTGGAAGGTAAAACATATTAGTATGCCTAGTAGCAAATGTGGGCACATTAAACATAATTTGACACAAGATGGAAGGCGAATCGAGGTAATTGTTAAATATTTTGAATAGAAATATCAGGGAGTGCATTTCTCTTCTACTGTGTAAGTCCATGATCTTGTGTCTTAATAACAGGTCTTGATGAGGTGTGCCTACAGCTGGGTAGTAACCATCTACCTTATATGAAACAAATTTTAGAAATTTACGTTGTATATTCTCCAGATTGTCTCTATATACTTGATACCCAGGATTCCAAATAACGCTCCCATATTCTAATTTAGACAGAATAAAGGCATTAAACAGATTAAATAATACTCTGTCGTCATTAAAGCTATGAGAGTTTCTAATTATGAAACCAAGATTTTTGTATGAAGTAAATACAATGTTGTTGATATATTGATTGAAACTAAGTTTAGAATCAAATGTGACACCTAAGTCATTAAACTCATTAACTCTATTCAGTTGTGTATTATTAAGTGTGTAATTTAAAACAGAAGGTTCACTTTTTTTGCTATGATTTAAGATACTGTTGAAAAAAATATTCATATACAGTCGAACTTCTGTAACTCGATTTTTCTGTAACTTGAAAAAATTTTAATGCAAGCAGAGTTTAGCAATACTAATTCCATTTGCCTTTCCACATTGCCTTTACCTTTTATATAATTGCCTTTACCTTAATATTAATAAGCCTGACCTTTCCAGGACATGCTATGGATTAATTTTTTGACGTATTCTTGAGATAAAAAAGATCTCTATATTCGTTTAACTCAGTTGACGCTCAAGTAAGAACTCAATTTTTAGCTCTTTTTCGAGCTCTGTTTTCAATAGTAAAAAGGAAGAATATTCCCACCAAGCATAAGTACCTCAATATTTGTTGGTGTGCTCTTTCGATTTCAGGGGTCAAATCTTGGTTTCCGATCTTCAGAAAAAAAATATGGCGGTTTTAAAATTGAAAACTTTAGTTTATTGAACTTTAGTATTGAAAATTCGAGGACATTTTTTTTCATCATTTTTTTTTCGAGCCAATAGATCTTTAGAATTAGATTCTCATTGTGATCAGTGGTGATGTAGATAGTTGAAATTAGATACGATTTTTTTTCCGTACGTCGAGTCAAGGTTAGGTTGGCTCCGGCGTACGGAAAAAAACCTAACCTCTCCAAAGTGACAAAATAACGTGAAATTTCACAAAAAAATTTTGTGAAATACGGATTTTTCTTGGACTTTCTCTGGGCGGATCAAATAATATCGAACTATATTCCATATAAATACGGAATTTTATATTGAAATGAATATATCTGAATGTGTTTTATCAATATCAATATTCACAATAAAGATGAATGCTGTATGAAGAATTAATTCTTCATACTATAATTAAAGTAACTGAACAATTAAAGGAATTGATTACGACTTTTTTCATAAAAATAAGCAAGAACTTCTCTGAAATTCTTGAAATTCAAGATGGCGGATTCAATATGGCGAGTACGATATCAAAAATATCAAAATTAATTGATGCAAAAAATACTGCCATATTCGGCATAAATTTGAGAATTAAGAATTTTTATGCTGAGAGAGTTGTTTTTGGGGAAAAAAATCATGAAATCTTGGACTTGAGAGTACCAGTACCATCTTTCTATGGTTAATTCAACGATCCTTTATCGCAACTACTGAACATCGGCTGTAAGAACACTTTTATCTTTTATCAACGTTTCCGTAGAAATATTTTTTTTTCTATTTTAGTCTTAGCGTAAGCCGCATCTCTAATCTCCTCTTGTCCTATTATACTCCTCGCGTGAGACAGCTTATCTGAATTTTGTTTTGTTTTGTTCTAAAGAAGTTGTTTTGCCTCAAAAACAACTGAGAACATTCAGAAAAACTTAATTTCGCGTTGTTTCTCATTTTGGAGGGGTTGACTCGAGGTCCGAAAAAATTTAAGTTGATTATAGTATTTGAATATCATTTTTAAATCCGTTTCAAAAGATTTTTTTGGAATTTTGTCTAACTTTCCTTAATGGCGGCAGCGTCGTTGAGGCTAAATCTAGTATTATAGCTTTAATTTGTTCAAAATATTTAGCATAATAAAAAGCTGCCTCCAATCGTGTTCACCAGCGTGTAAGAATCGGATGTGGTGGTTTGGGAATATTGGGACACCTGCTGTGGAATGCATGAACACGTTTAGGAGATTTCAAATACTTTTGTAAGGTCTCGAGCACCAGTGCATGCAAGTGCTGTTCGCCAATTACACTCAATTAGTCCTCTTGCTAATAACAGTGAACAGTATCGGTTTAAGAGGGTCCAGCACACGTACTTATAAAATTTACAATGTACAGAATTGTCCTCCACAATTGTCGCAGCACCAATAGTTACAAACATAGCCGCTGACGTCTGTTAATTAAATTTTATTTTAAAATGTATTTGAAAAATCTTCCTGTGCAGTTGGTAAATACAATTTAGGTAAAAAAAGGTCCTTCCGATTGGTGAGAACAGTATTTCTAGGGGACAGTCTTTAACTTATGAGTAATCGTAAAAAAATTTTTCAAGCGTGTACTGCAAACAGGAGATATTAAACATATCAACATTAGCGATAAATCGAACATAAACTGTGTTTTTCGAGGCACACCTAGCCTCTTTCTGTATACGGGTGTCCCAATATTCTGTGTACAAGGTCAAAATAATTTCGGAGTTAACCAAACTTACGCTAGATACCAAGTTGTCTCGTTTAGCCGCTAGAGGCCGTACCAAGTTCACATAAAATGTTA
Organism: Aromia moschata; assembly: GCA_029963805.1. Taxonomy (NCBI): domain Eukaryota; kingdom Metazoa; phylum Arthropoda; class Insecta; order Coleoptera; family Cerambycidae; genus Aromia; species Aromia moschata. The sequence continues at coordinate 21,876 of JAPWTK010000619.1, forward strand.
CATTTTTGCAATGGGCACTTTCGTAGAGTATTTTATTCTGAGTAAATCGAGACCAAGACCAATGTAATGAGCATAAAATGTCCGACTGAGTTATGGCAATTTTGAAAAAAAAAACGATTTACGTGTATTTTAAATCTTTTCACGGTGGGAAGTACTTAAAATTAATATTAAGGGCAGTAACTTGCAGGGATTTTTTTTGGTGGTCGACATATTCAACAAAATTTCAAGCGGGGACTATAAAATAAAATATAAATAAAAAGTGCGTCTATGGTTGTGTATTGATGAAACGACAGATTTAAAAAAAAAAACAATACACTGTAAATTTTATAATACGTGTGCTGGACCCTCTTAAACCGATATGTTTACTGTTTTATTTGATCATTCTGTGTCTGCTTTTGTTTTATATTTTGTTCTGACATTTGTTAAATATATAATATATATCTTGATAACCGCTAGTTATGCATAATAAATAATTAACAAATTGACAATTATTTTAGGAATAAACAATTATATACATTGGAAATGAATACTTTAACCACTTTGAGGTATATAAGAAATTAAAATGCACTTTCGTAGGACTTATAATAGTCTATATTATAATATTATGTAGATTTGTTGTTTTACATATTTCATCATAACTCAAAACTCCTTATCAAATATTCTATAATTATATGTCACTCGTATTCAGAACAGAACCATAAATTAAAATATGTACCATAATACTTTTTGTCACACCTCGTATATTTTACAGAAATTTCAAAAACCGTTAATAGATTCGGAAACTACATTAAAAATCGTTCGAAACCACTTCTTAAACGAACCAAAAGTGGGGCACCGAAATAACAAAAAATAAAAAAGGGGTTAACATTTATAATACTTACCCGGTACATCCTCGATGGCATTATTACCTACGATTTTCTCTACTTGCAACTTTGTTAAAACTAATAGTCAGTGGCGGTTGGTGATAAAGGGCAACCTAATCGGCACCAGCCAAAGTTCAATAGAAAATATTTCTATTGTGTTAATTTACTATAAATTACTTGTTAAATAATATCAATTAATTGTTTACGACAAACTATTAATGTTCTAATTATTATTCCTTTTATACCACAAATAATGATTTTTATCACATATACCATATATGACAGACTATCGATCGAGCACCGAGCCACCGTAGTCTGAAATCCTCGCATTTCGAGCACGTGGGCAAGGGCATGAGGTTCCAGCCCTCGTTTTTAATCGGGCTTTTTCGGTGACTGGTATGTTTCGAGACAATTATGCAGCAGATAGACGTCGTTAAATCGTTCGAAAATCAGCTGAACGGGTCACACTTCTTGAGTGACCTTTTTTAGTGTTATTGTTTATTTTCTTCCTGAGAAGTGTGTTTTTACTGTTTTTGATTGTGAGACCTTTCAAAATGAAGTCGGTGAACTTTTTATTGACTAATAAAGATTTTTCTAAGACGTCTTTCGAATATTTTAAAGGTCTGATGATTTGGCGTTCTGCGATTGGGATATCTTCCAACAGACGTGAAACTCGCGCAAATTCTACGAAGTTTCCATCAGAAGACTCTAACACTAGATAAGTTTTTATGTAGGATCTAGATTTCTGTATTGATGAATATGTGTAGTGATTTTGAACACCTAATTATAGTCTCAATAAATGAGTTATTTAAGTCGTTTATTTCGCTTACGAGCTAAAATCAATTTTAAAGTGAAATCAATTAAATAGTATTAGAATGTGATAATGATGTAATAAGCAACACTGAAGTGCTAGCGAAAACGGTAAAGAATACAAAAAAATGTGATAAAGAGGGAAAATTTTTAACCAAATTGCTTATTTTTATGATAAATATTGTAGATGAATAACTTGGCACTTGTTGTGCACGGAATAACGGCAAGATACCTATAACAAGTTTTTTGCAGTCATGTTTATCCCGACAATTTAATACTCTTTTGCACACCTTACACATTATCACAGCAATATTATTGTAAAAAGCCGGAAATCCCTAATCAATTTATTTACTTGTGTCAGCGTGACTTTGTATAAAACATTTTACCCTTCGGAACGTCGGACATAATGTTAAACGTACTATTCCTTGAGTATCTTTAAAAATGTTGCGCTAGCGTATCTATTCCATGGCTGCTGGATTGCAAGTAGGCGATGTACGATCTGCTGTCCAAGTTCGGACACGCGTCGGTAACTACTGCCGACTTGACCGGTTCTAATTTAGACTAAATTTTACCTGACGGTCTATGAACAGTATTAGTTGATACTGTATTACATATAAAATGTAACCTGAACTGCGGATTCTCGTTTTATGAGCCATTATAGCTAGCAGTCATAGAGACGCCACGTATCTCTGAATTTCCACCTAGGGAAAACTTTTACGATTTGGCAGCATGCAGCTTCACATCTACTCGAGTCTGGCGCACCTATTTTCTTTCTTTTATGCGTACGATGGATGAAATTGAGTTTTATGTTGTTTCGCGAAAGAAATTTCACGCTTAAAACTTTATAACTCACTCTTACAGAATGACTACGAAAGACTTTTTATTCCGCCGTGTAGTCACCTCTTTTATTCCTGACAGTCTACGCGTTCCCCGTTTTTCTTTTTTATAGTGGAAGGTGTTATTACGTATCAAAGTGTATGTGACAAAAACACCCTCTATCGTCTGTTGCCAGGTAGAAAAATGATTATACACAGAAATAAATTATACATACTTTGACGTGCAACATTTGGGTCAAAAAAATTTGACAAATTTGATATTTAGCAATTCAAAATTACATATTGAAATATGGTCTTCCAATCAGGTCTAAGATGACATGGATATCGCAAATCGCAAAGTAACTGTTTTGGGATATTTCGGCAGGAAAGGATTTAGACGCTCAACATTTTGCGTCGTAATTAATTAGGAATTTATCTTGAGAAGACCAAATGTTACGTATTAAATTGCTTTTACCATCGTTTTAAGATGACATGGATAAGCGCAAGACGCAAAAAACTGGTGTTCGGGAGCGTTTATTGAGGTTAGGGACGAGCGCAACAATTTTGCTCGAATAATGACGAATTCATGTTCAGCGACCAAACTTAACATATTGGTACCCTTTCCCGTCTTTTAAGATCGACTTGGATACCAGCGTATACTTGATAAAACTGATTTCTCAGAGTGAGATCAACCCCCTAGGCAAGATATTGGTTCACCATTGTGTTTTTGAAGAGAACAGATGGCATTTGAAACAAGGGGGATAAGCATTCATTATGGCCTCTCAAATATTCAACGCGAATTTTGGGCAGAGGGGGTCTCCCGCGGACAGAGAATGTCCCATAAATATATCTAATCTCAATAAGGTTCATATTCACGTTGCACAGTACCGCTCTGTGATTTAAAACGTTAACGCACATAAGTGTACACTTTATATAACGTATGCCACCACTCTCCAGACTTATCTAGAATATTACACGCCTTGAGGAAAGGTCGGGGAAATTATTAATACATATTAAAAATACTAACAATTGAAAATCTGTATCACCTAAAAATTAAAAATTTAAACCAATTGAGTGACGTGTCCGAATCAACAGTTATTGGCATTTGGTAAACGTTGAAGTAGCAAACCGTCACATATTGTCATTGTAAAATCGTTTAAAGTGTATTTTCAAGAAATCTTCATTACGGTATCGCGCCGTTCTTTCAAGATGTTGTCATGTATATTGCCAATAAACCACTCTGCATTCTTTGCAGATAGTCGTTTCAGCAAAATTTCGTGGACCGAGCTTCACGTGAGGTCAAATTTGTCGACAAAAGAATGCATGCTCCTAGGATACATTCACTTGATGAAACTGACTTTGATTAAACGTCGAAGTCATTAACAATTTTCCTCACTTCTTCAGCTACTTGTGCAGTCCAAACTTTGGGTCTACCACTGCCCTCCTTTCTAGTCTCACTTTCTGTTTCTCTAAACAAAGCCACATGTTTAGTCAAAATTTGCCAAACTGGTCGAAATCCATGACTTTGATGAAACCTATTGGCCATCAGATCTACCATTTTCTAAAGTAACGATTATAAGGGTAATTCTCATTTTCAACAAAAATCGGAGTGCACATCTTTTTTTTAAACTTTAGTACTTAATTATGGAATTGGTTATTTTTTTTTTAGTAAAATATTGATGAAATACTATCCTGTCAAGCTAAATTTATGTAAATACAGATAATTTTTTATTAAGCATCAAAGCATAAAAAATGTTACTTCCGTGGATGTGACCTTCCCGCTTTCGTGAGGAAAAAATCAGAAGTCTTTATTTCTTTATAATATCCACTTTTAAAGTGAGCACATATCAACTATGATAAATAACTCATTAAATAGTACAGTATAATATTTATAGTTGTTTTATTTTAAAAAATATTGCGCGGGGAACCAAACCCAAATGGCTGTAGGCACAGTACTGACACGCCATCTTAAGCCAGTGGTCCGTTTATACTGATGTCGTAATCACAACAAGAAAAAAGTTCAATTTTTATTCTCACAACTCGTATAGCATTTCCGTGGTCACTTCCGTGGCAGCTGCTTTAAGGTATGTAATTTTCATTAATGAAACTTTGTATATGTGATTTAATTACGTTTTGCATGATAAATACGATGCCAAAGTCATTAACTCCATGTCTGATTTAGAGGTTATATTTTTAAAATTTTGATACAAAAAATGTAACTTCCGTGGAGTCACTTCCATGGCTCCGTGGATAGATTTTTATCCACGGAAGTGACCATAGATCCATGGAAGTGACAATTTTATTAATGTTCTTGAAGTTAGCCAACATTTAAAATTTGTAAAGAAAAATAATTAGTGAAAATGATAATGATGAATTAGTAAAAAAATTGCACCTATAGATTTTTCAATTTTCTACAAGTGCATTTTTTGGATTTTAAAATTTTAACTTATTTGTAGAAAAAAAAAATACAGAAATTAGTACATGTCTGCTAACTTCAGGATCATTTTTATTACAATATATGACTTTGTTGAATACTTATTTTATTTATTTCTTTATATATTTATTTTTATTACAGATGACATTTTTTTCAACCCCCCTAATTAAGGGCTGTAGGGGCTGCGAGCTCAGCGACTATTTTTTCTTATAGAGTAAGACCTAAACTTGAAAAATCCACCATAAATTATAATGAAAAGACGTTTTCATGCATTTGAATTCAATTTTCGGCCTACAAAATGAGAATTACCCATAAAATTTTGTGGTCTGTCGTGATTACCATTTTTACCAAGAGCAATAATTCAGGATATGAGAGTGATTCCATGAGCGCGATTTTTTATTTGTTGTTATTATTATTGGTACGATGTGTTCCAATGCTTTGTATAAAATCAGAAATAAATGATAAAATTACTATTAGTAATATCCTAACGTTACATGCAGTGTCCTAAAAAATACATTTTGCCAAATAGTGCGAGAAAAACATTTACAGATTTCAATTTTTTTTCTATTTAATTTACGAAATTTTTATGAGGTAGCTGAAAAATTAAAGGGTTAAACATTTTTCCGAATTTTTAGTGATATTTCAGAATGCTGTATCTCAGTGAAAAATGGTCTTATCGAGGTCTAAAAAAAAGCATTTTGAAGCTTCAAGTTTCTAGTTTTGAGATATTTCGGCAAAAAAATTTCTAGAGCTACATGTTTCGCGCAATTTTAGGAAGTAGTGTGAGAAGAAATTTTTGCGAATTTTTTTGCTTTTTTTTCAAGTCCACGAGCTTGAAAAAAAATTTCTAACTTAGCCATGCTGTGGACCGGATAGCTGGTTTATTCAGCTTCAGTTTGCTTTTTTTTTTTAATCTCGATACGACCATTTGCTGCTGAGATATCGAACTTTAAATCAAAAAGGACCCTTTTGTCTTTGATCGACGATATCTCAGCAACCAACGGTAGCACATGCAGTTCTGAAAACTGGAATAAACCCCCTACAAGGTACTCAAGGTTCTGCTGCGATTTTTTGAGGAGAACAATTTCTTTGAACATGAATTTGAAAAACAGGTTATTGATGGTTTCTCAGAACATCAACGGCTGAAATTCAAATCACACACACACACACACGCACACGCACACGCACACGCACACATTATCTCGAGAAATATCAATAATGGATATTCGGTTCACAGGAGATTTTTTTGTAGAAAATTTAATTTGCTACAACTTTGTCAATATATTTAATTTGCTACAATATTTTTCCTGTAGCTACAGCCATTTATGAAATAACAACGAAAAATCCAAATATTCCTAATAAAATTGAGTGTAGTGACCTGTACTGTCTCACCGGTGTAAGTTACAGTTACGTCGCAATGGGCACTTTTATATATCGTTTAATCCACAGTAATTTGCTTTTTTAAACGTTGAAATAGCATAAACTGTCGCTGAGTTGTAGAGATTTAAAAAAAAACTCTAGTTTACGTGTATTTTAAATGGGAAATCTTCACACGCTGAGGGCGAGTACTTAATATTAATATTAAGGGCTCATATTTTAAGGGAATTTTTTTTTAGGTATTTCCAACAAAATTTCGAGACGGGAGTGAAAACAAAAATAGTCGACAAAAAAAAAGCACCCTAGTAGGATACATTTACTTGATGGCTTAAACGTCGAAGTCATTAACAATTTTTCTCACTTCTTCAACTTCTTGTGCAGTCCAAACTTTAGGTCTACCACTGCCTCCTTTCTATTCTCAATTTCTGTTTCTGTAAACAAAGCAACATGTTTAGTCAAAATTTGCCAAACTGGTCGAAATCCATGACTTTGATGAAACCTACTGGCCATCAGACCTACCACTAAAGTAACGATTATAAAATGTTGTGGTCTGTCATTATTACCATTTTTACCACGAATTCAGGACATGAGATAGTGATTCCAGAGCATACATTGAGCACGTTTTCTTATTTGTTGTTATTATTATTGGTACGATGTGTTCCAATACTTTGTATAAAATCAGAAATAAATAAATGATAAAATTGCTATTAATAATGTCCTGGACGTTACATGCAGTGTCCTAAAAAATACATTTTGTCAAATATTTGATTAAAACACGACCAATTAGAATTTTATAAGACAGATCGACGCAACGTAGTTTCTACGTCCACTAGATGCCTACTTAAAGAAATCAATTTATGCAAATCCGAGGTGTTTCTTCTATTTTTAATTAGCCAAGTTAGGGACTCTGGGTCGACGACACCGCCAGCCTGATTAAATAACTTTTAGGCAGCATGACTTTTGGTGGAAATGGCACTTCGTAAATCCTGATCAGGAATTGATTAGAGGCGACAAAAACACCAATTAGCAAGCATTCTTTTTTCGGTTTGAAGTCATTAAATACAAATTTATTTCGTTGCTACTAAATTTGTAGACGATTTTTTATTTAGAAAAATTTATGATTTAATTTATAGCAATATATATATTTTTTCATGTAGATACTAAATATTCATTTTTATTAGTTATGTTACCAAATTAAGCACAATATTAAAATACAGAAATGGAACTAGTTCCTAACAGTCAATTAGTAGCGTTTTTATTTTAAGAGTAATTTGAATTCTTATTCAACTCATACACAATATACAGTGCGCGCCTAAAGTATGGAATAAATTCAGTAAATGTGAAACAAAAAAATTTTTGGAAAAAATCGTCGAACAGGTCGATTTTGTTTTTTGTTAAAAACACAGATTTCTGAGGGAACGTCTTAAGAAGTAGGTTGAACAAGATTTTCAATGTTCAGTGTAATACAAGGTTGTCAATCATAAAAAATCATAAAATAAGTTCCCACAACTTTTGGGGTTGTCTTAGTAGCCATGAATTGTCAATACGTCTGCATATAACACGACCTTGACTAGCATCAGTTAACAAGTCTTCGGCTGGTCGGTAAATGTGTGGGGGTGCTCCATCCTGCATGAATTATGTTATCAATTACATCCTCATTTTGCAACTGTCTAATAGAACAATCTCTTAACTTTTGCAAGTATCGTTCACCAGTAAGTTACAATTACCTCATTATACTTTGCTCCATGGAAAATATTGGCCAATGATGAAATTAGATGTGCAAACGCAATGAAGAGTGACTTTCTTGTCACGAAGACCTTTCTGAATGATTGCATGTGCATTTTCTTTTGACCATATTCTACAGTTTTGAGTAATGACTCCACCATTAAGAGAAAAATGTACCACAGCCGTCCCTAAAAATGAGGGATAACCGTTTGTGTTCAATTTCAGTCTGAACAAAGAAAAATTATACTTGATGGCCGAATCTGCCTCTTAAAAATCGAATATACATTACAAATACATTTTTAGGATTTCACGTCAAATTTTCTAAACCGTGATATATGAAATTTGTAGTCATTTTGATTATTGATAGTGCATTAACACTACTGATGGCTAACATTGTTTTGATTTTCCTGAAGAATTTCTAGAATCACTATCTTTGGTCTTCCAGATATCCGGTTCCAGATATCCAGGTATCTGTTCTTTAAAATTTAACAGGAGCTTGCTTACAAGACCCATCCTCGTAAGAAATCGTCTTAAACCAACATTATAATATCAACCACATTCATAATAACATTGTACAAAACTTATTCTTGTTTGCAGATCCATTTCTGTTAAGTAATTCCCAGACTTTATGATAACTTTGTGTATACTTAATATCATACTAATCTAACCTCATTCCACATTATAGCATCCAAAGTACTCTAGACTACTTGTTTCATAAGAAGAATGTAAGTACCTGAAAAAAAGTGATCTTTCCAGTTATGTAGTTGTAATTAAAAAAATATATACGTATCGATCACGTTTTGACAAATCCTATTGACAAGTGTCCGAAAAAATTCTACACTCGTATCAAAAAATTGCAAATCATATGTATCTTTATTTATCACGACTATTTTTAGCCATTTTTCCGAAAAAAGTTCTTGTCGATTTTATAGTTTTATTTTTCGAAAGCACTGTATAATTTATAAAACCATTCACATCATTGCTTTTATTCACGAATTATTCGATTGCAGTTGATGTAAAACAATCATTTTTAATCATTCATTTTTATATTCAGACAATTCCGTAAAAAAACTACGTGTTTCAAAAATCAGATGACTTTTTAGATGCCACATAATCGAAACTAATATCAGTTACACACATGTTAGAGTATCCATTACAATTTAAGAATAGCAGCTATTGTGTGAAAGATTTTTTGGTTAGAGAGACGTTGGCAAAAAATCTATAAGCATGAAGATTTCTTTTTTGGTGGACGTTTAAGCGTGTAATTAGAATACTTTCTCAATACAAACCAGCGTGTTAGGATTAGGAGTCGACTACTTGATAATAATGGACCTTCGATGTGCGAGCCTTGTGATTTAAGTAAGATTTTAACAGTTGTGGTTCGTGCTAAGGTTGAAGGTTACGCAAATACATGTTTGTCTATAGATCATTATAATTAACCAGTAACGGCTAGTGCTAAGATTTCCAAGTTTGTGCAATATCAAAATATCGTCGAAAAAAATTCAATTTTTATTTTTAAGTTTGAATCGTAATAAATAGAGCCCGTAGGTTAATAATATATTCCAGGATCGGTCTTAACGCGACTGAAATACGGTTATTCGTGTCACATTAGTAAAGTACATCGTTAACTCCTATACAGTGTGGAACAGCCAAATGGAATAAATTCAGTAGCTCCATTATTATGCATTTTTTTTTAGAAAATCCTGACAGCTACAACACCTAAATTTTCAAATTGGAAGTAGAGGCTTGTGATACTTTTGAAAAGTCTTTTCATTCTCTATTCAAAACTGCTATGGTTTTAAATGTTATTGCAGAAATTAACAAGAAAAAAAGATAAGTTTCTCCAGCGTAGGAAATTCGTTACATTAAAATAAAACTTTTATAAGTAACACTATTTGTCAATTTTAGGTTCTGAAATGTTAATAATAACAAAATATAAATTCCCTACTATAAGATAAAAACTTAGTAATAAATAGGTACAATTTTTTGCTTGACAATCGAACAACAAAAACGAGCAAGCTGCAAAAAAACAAACCTGAAATTTAAGAAGTTGGCCATTATCAGCTTTAGTAAAATTACCTAGAAACGTGCTTATCATTGTTAACAGTAGTTAACAGTTATCAGTGTTAAACTTTTTGCTTTAGTTTTCGTGTTGCAATTCAGAGAGATGGTTTACCTAACAGAAATGTATAACATAACGATTCTGCAGATGATTGCTAACGGAGACAGAATACGAACGCAGGCCGAAGTTATTGGCCTATTTCAAGAGACATATCCGGACTTGCCGCCGATATCTCAAGGTACCGTAAGTAAAATAGAGAAGCAGTTTTTCGGGAACATGGTCATGTACGGCAGCTAAAGAAAAATCCTCCCAATAAACTCAGTGATGATCAGAAATTGAATGTAATGCTTATTCTTGAAGAAAATCCACATATGTCGAGTCGTCAAACTGCTTCAGCATTAAAAATTAGCCAGTCCTCGATTCTCCACGTATTGACAGAAAATCAGATGCACCCATATAAAGTGGTACCAACTAATGAGCTCGCGGGGGACTATTTTGATAGATGAATTCTCTTTTGTGAACAAATGATGCAAATGATAGACAATACTTTACAAATAGAAACTGTTTTATTTTCGGATGAATCTACATTTACACTTCACGGCCATGTTAATCACTAAAACTGTTGTTACTGGTCGAGAGAAAATCCTCACTGGATGAGGGAACTATACACGCAAAATCCTGAGAAAGTTGATGTTTGGGCAGGAATAATTGGAGAAAATATCATTGGTCCCTTCTTCATTGACGGCAATTTGAATGGAGAAACTTATTTAGCGCTGCTCCAAAATAATGTTTGTACCAAATGTTTGTTCCAAACTTGTATCCAGCTGAAGGAAACCCATAACTTCCAGGTAATGCAATATGGTTCCAGCAGGATGAGTCACCATAACATTACGAAGTCAATGTCAGGCAATATCTCCACACAATCTTTCCAAATCGCTGGATATGGAGGCGTGGTTCTGTAGAAAGGCCTGCACGATCACCTGATCTCACGCCGTTAGACTTTTTCCTATGATGATATGTAAAAAGTATGGTCTACAAAACCAAACCCGACTTAAGAAGAATAACACTTGCAATTAGGTCGATTACCCCGCAGATGTTAACTAACATTAGAAGACATTTCTATTTACGTCTAGGATGCTGCCAAGATGCTGGAGGCATGCATTTTGAACATCTGTTGCATTAATAATGATTTGTTTTTTATTTTAATGTAACGAATTTCCTACGCTGAAGAAACTTTTTTTTCTTGTTAATTTCTGCAATAAAATCTAAATCGTAGCAGTTTTGAATAGAGAATGAAAAGACCTTTCAAATGAAGAATCACAAGTCCCTACTTCCAATTTGAAAATTTAGGGGTTGTAGCTGTCACGTGAAGGGGGTTGAATTTAGGGATGGCATTTTTACGTCGCAAGATGTCATTTTCGAATTAGAATTTATTCCATTTGGCTATTACACACTGTATAATACTAAATACTAAATACTAAAACGCAGCAGAGCGGTATTTTCGAACAATTCGGAGCGACATAGTTGTTTCACAAATTAGTTTAAAAATAATTGTTAAACATTTTTCCCATCAATAATTCCTTTTGGATATCATTCTTGGGATGTTTTTACAACATTTAAGCAAAAAAAAAATCGAAAACAAATATTTACAGAGGGGGTCTAACACCTTAAAATGTGTAACTCTCAGATTTGACCTAAATGTATTAAAAATGTTCTATTCCATCATTTTTCACATCATAAATATCCATTTGCAACCCCCACATTTTTTTAAGCACGAGCCGTCACCGTATTTTAAGATGTCCTTTTCCCAGTTGCAGCCGCCTTTTGTTGCGAGAATTCAGAATCTTTAAAAATAATGACGGTCGTAGGCCAAATTATTATTTAATTGTGAGAGGCTTTTTAAGAATAGCGCGTCTCCTGACCATTACCCGACGCGTCTGAGGAGCATCGGCCTTTTCCACATTATTAAACTCGGCCGCAGTAATGGTAGGTAACGACAGGAAGTAGGTGACTTGGCTGAATAAAGATAAAAGCCGAATTTCCACTGATAATAATTATAATAATTATATTTACATTTAGCCGTGGAACTGGCTAGGGCCGTGTATAATAGGAAAAATTACTTACACAATGCATAATGGGGGAATTATGCGAAGACGAAATTATTGTAATTATCAGTTGGATGCGCACGCCCTAATGGATCTAGCAGTTTTGAATAATTCGTAAAATTATCATCTCCGCATTGTGTGAGGAGTATTCGCTAGCAACAAAAAATAATGAAACGTACTCTGCTATAATAGCGCGGACGTACAAACCTTCTGGCAAACATGCCTACGAAAATTCTGTCTTTTGTCCAGCTGCAAGACATCCGTATTTCTCATCATATCATTATACAAGTATTACGCATTTATTTGATGACGTAATACTTGGAATAATTTCTACACGAAGAACATGCTTTCTCAAGAACATAAGACCTTTATGCTCGAATCGTACGGGCCTAAAAATGGAAGGCGAATGGAAATATTCAATGAAGATTGCTTATAAAAGTTTCGCAATGAATTCTATGATATACGAGGTGTGGATATTAAATAATCGAACTGATTTCATAACACTTTTTATTCGTTACCAATTACTGTAGCAATTTTTTCGCCTTCAATGTACTCACATTGGCGATCTCTACACCGCTCCATACGACTTTTCCATTGTTGAAAGCAGTGCTGGAAGTTCGCTTCTGTCAGCTGTTTCCAGAATCTCCGTCGCTTTTGTTTCAACAGCTTCACACTTTCGAATCTGATCCCCTTCAGCGTCACCGTATCTAACAAGCCTGGATGAGTGTCAATGTTGTTTAGAATGTCAGCGTAAATGTTCATTCTTGCTTCCTTTTGCTCTGGCGAACATATTCTTTGCCGATTCCTATTATTTCAGCAAGCCCTCGGATGCTTAGATGGCGATCTTCGCGGATTAATTTACCATTTTTTTTTAAACGTTTTCGTCGATTTTTGACGTTGAGGGCCGTCCGGGGCGCGGATCGTCTTCGGTCGTTTCTCGTCCCTCTTTAAACCGTTTAAACCATTCAGAAACTTGTGTGCGGGATAAACATTCATTCCCGTACACTTCCTTTAACATTGCATAAGCTTCTATAAAAGTTTTCCCCAGTTTAACAAGAAACTTGAGATTAACGGGTTGCTCCAGCTGAACACTTAACATTTTTTTGACGCGTCACTGGTGCGTAGACTAATTAAAACGACTGCTACAGTCAAACTGAGCGACCCACTGACTTGTCGCGACACGCTCGCAGTGCGCTGGCAGCAGTATCAGTTCGGTTATTTAATAGCCATACCTCGTAGTGTTTGATTACAATACTTTCCAGTCTGCAGTGCAATGTTATGTGAGTATTTTTTGAGGAACAGGAAGTGTAGGAAGAAAACAGAGAAGAGGCCGACCAAGAAAACGTACTCCCATGGTAGTAAAAAACATCTGAGAAATTGTGTAGAATGCTCATAGAACTTTGTTTAGAAATTTCAGTAAGTTCAGCCTCCTTATTCGCCTGACTTGAGTCCTTCTGATTTGTTCTCTTACCGAGATTGAAATATCACAAGGGACGTCATTTTGGGACCATTGAAAACATTAAAACGGCTGCAACCGACAAGCTGAAGGCTAATCCAATATAGGAGTTCGAGCACAGCTATGATGAATGGAAGAGCCGTCTCCAGCGCTGTGTGCCTTCCAATGAAGTTATTTTGACGGAGACAAACTGAATTGTAATTCTATTTGAATAAAAGAAATTAAAAAATCAGTCTCTTCACTTAATTACACACCTCGTATATGCGTGTATATAAAGTAAATACAATGGCTATATTAGGTTAAATTCACCTAAAATTGGAATTATTGCCTTCTTCAACTCAGCGATTCAATTATAATTTAATAATTCTAAGCACAACTTCTGATTCCACTTAATATGCAGAATAAACAAAATTTCTGTTTTACCTTCATTCTGTTTTGATTTCTGTACCATCAAGTAAATAGTGAAGACCATCAAGTTGTTAATTGCATTAATTACTTAGAAATAAACTCGAATTTTTCTTCTTCTTCGTCATTCGTGCAACCGTCTAAAATATAAGAAACTTTAAACACATCCGAGTATTTTAACAAAATGGAAAAAATCTCTAAAACTGGAACTATACATGTTGAAAGTTTGGAAATGAAAATATGTGGGTTAAATTATATCCAATTAAACTCATGATATTTTAGTAATGAAATTTCTCACGTAACTGTAATGTCCTGTTAATTATACGAGGTGTGTAAGTTAAGTAATGAAATTGGTTTTTTAATTTTTCTTATTCGAATAGAATTACAATTCAGTATTGTCTCCTTTAAAATAACTTCATTGGAAAGCCACAAATCGCTGGAGACGGTTCTTCCATTCCTCATAGCAGTGTTGGAACTGATATAGTGGAATAGCCTTCAGTTGGTCAGTTACAGCCATTTGAATGTTTTCTGTGGCCAAAATAGTTTAGGTGATTGTGTCACAAGGCCTCAAGTCACGCGGATAAGGAAGCTGTGGAGCCACAGGAATGTTTTTATTGGTTAAAAACTCGTTTACTGAAATGGCTGTGTGACAAGGCGCATTGTCGTGGTGCAACTTCCAGTTGTTCTTGATGTTTGGTCTCACACGCATGACCCTTTTTCGAAGTTTTTCAAGAATCTCTGTGTAAAAGTGTTGATTTACTGTTTGACATAGAGCCACAAATACTTTGTGGACAATTCCCTGGCTATCAAAAAAGCAAATCAGCATGCAGTTGATCTTTGACTTACTCATTCTTGCTTTTTTAGGTCTTGGAGAGCTTGAAGTGTGCCATTCCATGCTTTGGTGTTAAGTCCCGTCTCCGCAGTATTGCTAGAACGGGCGCCACGTTGCCAGTCTCATTACTTAATTTACATACCTCGTATGCTCCAGCGAAGCTTGAATTAAAGCAGTTACTACAGGGCGATAAAAGGTAAAGGGTACGGGGCGATGACTGAAGAAAATAAAAGCCGAATTTCCACTGATAATAATTATAATGATTATTTACATTTAGCCATGGAACTGACTAAGACCATGTTTAATAGAAAAATAACTTATATAATATGTAATAGAGAATTATAATACAATAAAGTATGTACAACAAAATTAATTTAATTATCCGTTCGCGCGCATGTCTCGCCGTACCCGACTTCATAAAATTATTCATGAAATTATAATCTCCGCGTAGATATTGAGTAGTGGATCAATTAAAGTGATGTATAAGAAGGCCATAATAAGAAACGGGTTCCGTCGGATGCGTCGAGAGAACGGCCTTTAAAATATGAGACAAAGAGAGCACACTCGAACTATGTAAGAAGCTAAAACTATAGTCAACATTACTACATCGGCTACAGTCCAAATATTGACAAGTATATCATGATATTCACAATAGAAAATCGATAGTTTATAATCATAAATTTCGCCATGTTTGATTTCGCCATCCCTAAAACTGAGCAGGCCAGTCAAATTACCAGATCAGAAACTCATAGAACAGCAAAAATAAAAAAACGAATGCTTAAATTAGAAACCTTGCGTTTTTGTTTATTATTAAATAACATTTTAAATAAGTACCATTAGATAGTTAAAGCAGTCACAAAACGAATGTAAACATACATACAACCAAATTTTGCTCAATACCTTAGAGCCTGAAGTGCGACGTTGTGTGTGTTTTCGAGAAATAGGAAGTGTAGGAAGAACAGAAGGAAATGGCAGACCAAGAAAACGTACTCCTGAGTTAGCAACTCAGTAAACGTACTCCTGAGTTAGTGTTCTTGTAACTTCTGTTCGTGTTGTTTCGTGATTAACTGTATCTGTAGGTAGGTATTTACGATACTGTTTTAAAAAACGACGTGCACTTCTTTTCATGCCAGTTAGTTTTCCATCAAGAACTTCTAAAAGTTGATAGACCATGTTTAGCAAATATTTTCTTTCTGATGAAGCCTGATTTTACCTGACTGTGTTCGTGAACTCTCAAAATATGAAAATGTGAGTTCGATAAGGCCGGAAATTTTTTTGTCCAAACACCAAACATAAAAAATTGGTGTTTGGTGTACTAATAGAACAAGAATAATTGGACCATTTTTATTAATTACACTTTCACTGGAAAAGGTATAAAAGGGGAATATCAATACCTTTTCTTGACCTCTCTGATGATATCGAACTACAACAAGGGTATTTTATCAACAATTTAGCGAAATTGTGATGGAATTTTAAAGGAAGTTTGTCAATATATATTAATTTCATTAGTCTAAATGTTGACCAAGAGTTTCCATAAAGATCATAAGATATTACTCCATGCTATTTCCTTTTATGGCCTTATCTTAAAAACAAAAAATTTGAAATTAAGATTCCTGATTTAGTACATCTTTAATCTAGGGTTACAGAAAAAAATAATTAAATAAATGCTCATCCTCATATCTCACACAATGTTTTCAATTCGATCAAAAAGATATGGCAGATTTGTTTGGGTCAAGGTGGTAGATATACATGCAAACAATTGGTGTTTCGTGTAGCAATAGAACAATAATTTTTGGACCATTTTTTAAATTACGATCTCTTTGGACAAAGGTATAGAATATCATTTCTTAATCGCTTTGATTATATAGAACTACAACAAGGGTATTTTCAACAGCTTAGCGAAACTGTGAAGTAGTTTTGAAGGAAGTTTTTCAAAATATATTAATTTGACTAGTCTAAATGTTGATCATGAATTTCCTCAAAGTCGTCTCATCTTAAAAACGCACATTTTCCAATTAATATTCCTGATTTAGTACACCTCTAATCTAGAGTTACAGAAAAAAATAATTAAATAAATCATCATCCTCATATTTTACAAAATGTTCAGTTCGATCAGAAAGATATGCTCGATTTGTTTGGGCCAAGGTAGTGGACATATTCAGCAAATGCTTTTAGCAAAGATCTTTCAGTATTTGAACCCTTACAACATTTAGTTTGAAAGAAAATTAAGTATAATCAATGAATTATTTTGTAAGTATAATCAATGAATTGATAACAAGCCTCATGAAACGCTTTAATCTGTTTTTTTTTATGTTTGCATATTTGTTGTATAACTACTGTTTTGTGACATAACCACAGAGTTTACTTACTACCTAGTAACATCAGGGTAATACAGAAATACAATGACAGCTGCAGACGCGTCATTTTATACGGTTACGTTCACGTTGTACGCGTTGCTTTAACTCGCTAATAGCATCATACACTATTCTAATACATTTTTTTAATCGCCGAGAAAAAACTGATTTTAATCCATTTGATTAAAGATTATAAAAACTTTAATCTCAATAAACCCCGAATTTAATGTCTACAGAAGTGTAAGATGACTTCAAAATGCATGCGATTGATTGTCATCGACTAAAGCGAACGATTCTACGAATATGCCAAGAATTATTGCTCATGTGAGATTTGTGGTTAAGTAGATACGCCATGAACTGAAATAGTACTTAAAGATATAGCAATTTAGTTTTATTCGACATTATACGTGGTGGCTTTCAGGAAATGAAATAATAAAAAGGAAAAATATACAAGCCACATAAACCTGATAGTGTAATTGTATATACCATGGCGTTTAAGATTCAGCATCAGACAACTCAGTTTTTGGCCAAACTGAGTTCATAATTTTAATTCATATTGTCGCGCCGGAGCAATTGGAGGAGTTAGTTTCTTGACTTATCCACCCGTAGCACTGTTATCCGCAGTTTTACCAACTTCACACAACTGAAATCTTCTGGCAGCACAGCACACAACACTTTTTTTGCTGTATTGTAAAGTTGTGAAAACTGAGTTGTGTGATGCTGGATCTTAAACCACGATATGTGAACTAAATTCTATTCTCCAAATGTGAAAAGAAGTGAGACAGACACAAACGTTGCCATGGCGTTAGACAAATCAGAGTGAACTATCCCCACCTCAGTTATTGGTCGCTGCAGTGCTGCTAAAATCGCCAACAAAAGCGAATCGGACCAATCACTGACACGCCCGCTGAGTGGGGCATGCCTGTTAGTTGTGGCAACTATATTATATCCTTCACTTAGGTATTACTTTTCTTTTTTATTGGTCGGCTACTAACTTAAGAATACGTACTGTATATTTCTTTAACATTACGAAAATCCATACTATGCTTCTAAAAGGTAAACTTTTATTTTACCAACGTGTTTTTTAAGGTCTATATTCAAGAATATATTTACGCAACAAACTTCAATACTTTTTTTATTTTTTAATTTGACTGGCCTGGAGATACAATTTATTTACAAGGTAGATACATTTTAATTGAATAGTCCTACTAATAGAAGTACTATATAAAAGTTATTTCAATAAATAAGTAAAAAAATCTTAATAAAAAATAACACAGTCAAAAATAAAAACATAATTTTACATTACGTACAATTTTAATCGAAAAAATTGCAACGAATAAGTCATGAGCATTCGTAATCTACAGACTTCGACTTAGGTATAAGTCAATTCAGATACAATATTGAAAACGTATAAGCTTTTTAACAGACTTGCACCTCGACATTATATTTTTAGTAAATGTTCGATTTTAGACTAGGTTCTTTTTTATACACATATACATTTATTCGTTTTAATCGAGTCTCGGTCAGTCTCTCACTCGCGGAAAACACTATTCACATAATTTTCTTTAGCTTTTAGGAACTTTCTAGTCGTCCTGCTCAGCGCGAGGAGTTTTTGACGCGTCGCGGCTGTGCTGTCACACTTGAACAGTCTTTTCGCTTCGCACTAAAAAATTACTGTTGTAAGCACCCTGGAATGCCACCTCGGGCGTCTCGCTACTGCTGGCAATCAGCGATGGCTCCACGGCGTGCCCCATCACGGTGATGATCGGTTGGAAGCCTGCAACAAAGTAAAATAGTCAAAAAAAGTAACGTAATGGACGTCCAGATGTTTAGCAGCATCGTATATAAATAGCACAAAAAAGGAGAGGCCCAAGTACCGATCCCTGAGGCACTCCCGGTGTAGTACATACTTTAAAGAATTTAAATAGTGTTTGTCTCGTTATCTAAGCAATATGGTCCATTTAATATAACTTAAATATCCATTTATATATTAAGTTAACATATAGGGTGCTTCATCCCTTATTTTCCATTCATATTTTTTTATCCCATATTGGGTTTCTATTTATTCACTTAGTCACTTTAATAGCCACCGTATGCGACTGAAATGAACGGTTTTCGAGATATTTCAATGTTAAGAAAATAAAAAATGAAATTGTAAACCCTTAGAAAAAAAAACTAATAACTTTCGCAATTGTAAAATTTTATGGTTGTGTACCCTGTACCCAAAATGTACCGTTTTTGAGATATTTCAAATTATTTAACAAACTCAGTAAGAGATTAAATCTAAAAAAATTTATCGTGTGTTCAGCCGGTCATTTTAAATAAAACTTGCTGTATTTTATAATACAATTCGCTTCCTTTTTTCATCCTCTTTCTGTCTATACTTTTGCAGTACGGTTGAATTTATTTATATGCATACCTAAACGATACAGTTTAGGTATTGGGAATACTAGTATTTATAGCAAAATGATGAAAGAGGGACAGTCCAGTAGGCAGAGATTTTTTTTGTGTTCTTGAAACATATAGGGCTAGTTTTGACGGTTTCCTATGTATTTTTTTTTGCGTAGAACACAATGCGTGGGGTAGGTAGAGATGAAACCGTCCACTAATTTTTGTACAACAATATATACGTCGCGTCAAAAAAAGGTAGTCGCGTAGAAAACGTTATAAAACTGGCATAAATTAATATTTTTCAAAATCTCAAAAGGTCTCGCAAACTTGAAGAGATTTATGATATTTCTAGCCCAACCCGGTCAATAGTCTGTATACATTCCCTAACCAGCTGTTCTAGGTTAACTGTGATATGCTATAAACACTGTATACAAAGGGTATTGTTTTTCTAGCAGTCACCAAAAGTGTTTCCACAAAGAAACAAAAGCTAAATTAATTAATAACGATATTTAAAGTAGGCATTCAGAGTCTGTATAATCCAACGAAAAATTAAAATAATACTTAATTTAAATTACATTTGCTCACCATATGTGCATCTTTTCTAGAAGCATTCAAATAGGTACTCCACAGCAAATAACGGCTACGCTACTCATGATTAAATACATGTACGAGTACATAATTGTAAAATTCCGGAGAAGCAAGCACCTCATACATATTATTTCGCATTCAGTTCTAACATAACTTCACAAAATAGGTCGCATTTAGTTATCTCCCGTTCACGTACATTTGCAAACGTACTCGCGACATTTATACAGTTCCTGCTACAACTATAATTTTATACAGCACGGGGGTTCTCCCCAACTGCAAATATTTTACCGAAATAGACTGTAACATATTTTAGTTTGTTTAGCCGTCGGAGTAGATTGAATTATGTAACTGAAAACGTCTTAAATTGTACGACCGCTCGTAAAATTTTGTTACTCGTGAAAAATTGCGAACGGCATTTATGGTAGTCTCAGTAGTGCCTACAGTTATTCTCATACTACTGCAGAGCAGAATGACGTAGATTAGTTATAGGTAGTTCGAATAAAACTGAGAATAAAACGGCGAACCACGTCATGTTGCAAGAAAGGAAACAATAAAAAGCATTCAATTAGTGTTAGCAAATTAGGGATCAGTAGCTGTTAATTATTTATTTATTTCTAAAAACTTCTTCCATGTTATGAATTACGTGTTACATATGTCGATTTATCCTTGACCTTTGGCTGCTATCAGTTTCTTCAGAAATATCTAAAGACTGATCGTGCAAAAATCCATTAAGTCCCAAAAAGTAATTGTCGACATATCGAACATTAACATTTTTATCATAGGAAAAAATTTGCTTTTTTCATAAAACTATTTAGTTTAGGAAAAACTAAAAAAGCTCATTTAAAGGGCAGTATATTTTTTTCATAATCTAGAAACAAATATAAGGAGAGGTTTTTCGATTTGTTACAAAATATTTTTTTTTTCAAAAAGTTATGGCCATTTTAATTTTGGGAAACAAAATGTTCCTATAAAATTAGAATTAAAATGACCATAACTTTTTGAAAAAAAAATATAACAAATCGAAAAACCTCTCCTATATTTGTTTCTAGATTATGAAAAAAATATATACCGCAAATATTCCACAGAAGGTTACTGAGATCCCAGGACGTTCTGCGGTTTTTTTGAAAATTTTTTCGCAAACTTTGCTGACGGTTTTTTCACTATACCAAAATCCTTTCTGTCAGAGGTGTATAGTCATCACCCAAAAAGTGAAATGGGTCCCATGCGTCGTTTTCAAGATATGGCTAACTGAAATATCATCAACCGCCACTGCCTTAAATAATATACTTATCCGAATTTGAATGTTTTTTGTTTTTTTTGTTTTTTTTTTTTTTGGGGGTGGGGGGGGTGGGGGGGGGGGCGGGGGGTGGTTTGTTATTCCGTGGTGAAGAAGTTTTTTTTTAAAAAAGGTAAGTGTTTAAAAGGGTGGATGGGAACTTAAATCATAGTATTTGATTAGTTATTACTAATTCCAGAAGATTAGCCCGTTTAATTAAGTTTTAGAGGTCGCTCATTGGTGTTTTATTTTCCCATTCAAATTACATGGGAAATGCGTCATTATTCGTTCGTGGTGCCGTTTCGCGAACAATTAAAGAAATTTGTGGCAGCTCATACTATTTTCTAGTAGTCGGGGATCGTATAAAACATTTTCAGTGTCGGCAATGTAGGTCTCTTTGCATTCTATTGGAATTTTTTATCCTAATGACAGAGTTGAACGTAATTTGAATGGGAAAATAAAACACCAATGAGCGACCTCTAAAACTTAATTAAATGAACTAATCTTCTGGAATTAGTAATAACTAATCAAATACTATGATTCTAGGGCCGGAAGAACAAATTTTTTGGACCACGCTAAATTGTACAATTGATTGTAAAAATAAAAAAAGAGTATTTTCTTGTCGTAAATTACTTCTCTTAGAATGACTGTCAAGTGCTGAAGTTTTTATTAAGAATAAATTTAAATACGGTTAATCACGGCACAACAAAACCATTTAATGATTAGAAGTTAGTTTGGGAATGGTAGAGGAGTTGACGTTCAGTGGATTTATTCAACACGGGACGCCTCTTAGGATTTACAAACAGAATTTTCACACAAAAAGTTGAAGAGGTGAGGCAAATTGTTAATGAACACCCAAAGATCACAATGAGCACATAAATATACGTTTAATACAAGTATATTCTTGTGCGATTCACTTCGTAGACCTTATAAAAGTGTTACTACTACTCCCACCGAGAAGCCGCCCCACCATCGCTATCGGACAGACGTAGCACCCGAATTTTAATGAGATGTGTCTAACAATAATATCCCGTCGTCTGGTGCTGTCTGGCCATTCGACTAAAAAACGTTAATATTATGTAGCCAAATAAATGTTTGAATATGTATGAGGCCCGGATACAGGATAATTTTAAGCAACCGTGAGCTTTTAATTGCGGGTTAATGATTTGGTTATCGTATATTAAATTTGGGCATGTGAAATCGATTGATTTTTTTAAAGTTTCGATATTTTTAGGGTAATTTCGTGACAAAAAAAATGCCGTATTTTTTTATAATTGCCGCTACTTATTATGTTGGGAATAACATAAATTTATGCGCTTGTTGAGAAAAAAATGTATTGTATTACTCACCAGCTCGGCATTTTGTAAAAATCCAACCTAAGTTTGAATAATAACTTAATCTGAGGGTGGAAGCAACAAGACAAGATGCAAGCGACAAGATTATAAGGTAGGTACAAAATAGGACTTACAGTCAGGTATTTTTTTTACAACTGCGTTGTGTCATTGACCCTGTAGTACCATTGACGACCCTATCAATTACTTGTTAGTTGAAATAATATAATTTGGGAAATTAAGGAAATTCTCTAACGGTTTTTTTTACATTTCTATTAATTAATGCATTAATAAACAATTATTATACTTAGAACATCTTAGAAGATGTACTAGAATAGTTAGAATGTCGAGAGATCCAAATTCAAAAAAAAAATAAATAAATAACGCACAAATTTAAAATAAAAGACACTCTGCTTTACGAAAAATTCTGACAAACAGGCCACTATTTGAGATTTTATACCCATACTTTACAGTACCTGGAAAGCAGATAATTCTCAGATAAGATCTCGTTTTCTTCAAAACATTTTTTAATTGGTGATCATAATATTTTAGGTCAAAATCTACTGGATGGAACAGGGATATTGCTGAATATTACGCACGTCTTCAACACATTCGCGACTATCATTTGAAGAAAGTTAATTCATTGGTTGGAAAACAAGTAGCAGAAGTTTTAAATAAAAAATGTTGAAAATATAGGCTTTATATTTAAATAGTCGTTAATTTTTAAATTTTAATATTTTGACCTTATATGTCAAACAATAGCCCCATTATTTTAGAGAAATAAAAACGCTGTAATCTTGGACATTAACTTAAAAACAACTTTCCTTCGAGGCAAGACTACCGAGATGGTGACGATTATTGGTAAACATTGTTCAATATAAAAATGAGAAGTACTTCAAATTATATGCTACTATAGAACCATAATCGCAAAACTGATTATAATCTTTCTTTTTTTTTCAAAAAAAAAAACGAAAAATAGTTTAATAACCAAGTTACATTTTTTGACCATGTTAATAACCAAGTTACATTAAATATTTCCAAAAATCAGTAATGCTTACGTATTGGGTACATAATACAGCAATATACCAACGAATGTATTATGTTGTTTTGCAATATCAACAACAGATTTAAATATTTTCCAACATTGAACAATTTTCAATACTTAGTTTAGTAAATATTTATTTTTGGTTTCGTATAGTAAATATATGTATATGGCATAAATCTCCAAAATAATTGAGAAATGTTTTTGCTGTTAAACTATTTCCTCTTAATTTTGTTTCAATTTTGCTTTTCCTGTTTACATGCTTTCCAGACAATTTAAAACCGTCAAATGTAGACTACTCTACGCTAAAGTAAAATGTTGAACCATTTAAGTAATTGGTTCTTTTTTCAGTTTGGCTTAGTAAATAACGAGTACATTTTTTTGTTTCCCTTAAATGCACTAAATATTCAGTGCCATGATTGACGATGATTTATGACCCATCACATACGTCAAACACTAATAGACGATGGGGTGGTTTTAGCTTAAAGATTTATAAGCATAATAAGAAAAACAACGGTAGTTATTTATATACAGGTATTTATGTGCCTATACTTTATGGAAAAACTGGAAAATTTTACAATAATATAAATAAGAAATTAAAATAATATAGAAATAATAGAATAATGTGCAATTCTTGAAACATACGAGGTGTGTAAATTAAGTAATGAGTCTGGTTTTTTCAATGTTTTTATTCGAATAGAATTACAATTCAGTATTATCTCCTTCAAAATAACTTCCTTGGGAAGCCACACAGCGCTGGAGACGGTTCTTCCATTCCTCATAGCAGTGCTGGAAATCGTACTGGAATAGCATTCAGCTAGTCGGTTGCAGCCGTTTGAATGTTTTCTATGGCCCCAAAATGATGTCCCTTGAGGTGATTTTTCAATATCGAGAAGAGAAAATAGTCTCAAGAGAAAGAAGGCTCAAGTCAGGCGAATAAGGAGGCTGAGGAGCCACATGAATGTTTGTACTGACTAAAAACTCGTTTGCTGAAATGGCTGTGTGACAAGGCGCATTGTCGTAATGCAACACCCAATTGTTCTTGATGTTTGGCTTCACACGCATGACCCTTTTTCGAAGTTTTTCAAGAACCTCTCTGCAAAAGTGTTGATTTATTGTTTGGTCTGGAGGCACAAACTCTTTGTGGACAATTCCTTGGCTATCAAAAAAGCAAATCAGAATGCATTTGATCTTCGACTTGCTCGTTATTGCTTTTTTTGGGTCTTGGAGAGCTTGAAGTGTGCCATTCCATGCTTTGGCGCTTGGTTTCCGAGTCGTACTCAAGTCTCATCATCAGTTCCATACACGTTCCATAAAATGGGGATTATTTACAATCGATTCCAAAAAGTCAAGACACCTTTCTCTCCTGATGTACTTTTGTTTTTCTCATCCCCAATTCGTTAGTCAAAATGTGATGAACAGTGGTGTGATTCAAATTTAACTCTTCCCAAATCATTCTTGTCGTTAACCGACGATGTGAACGCACAAGATCCCGTATTCTATTGACATTTTCATCGGTTCTTGAAGATGAAGACCTTCCGCTGCGTGGTTCATCTTCAGATAATGCCTTAAACCACCGAAAAACCTGGGCTCTTGAAAAAACACTGTCTCCGTAGGCGTGTTGAAGTTTTGCAAAAGTATCCATTGCGATGTGTCCAAGTCTGAAGCAAAACCTGATAGCACACCGTTGCTCAAAATTAATGTCACTCATTTATAAAGCGCACTAGAATACACAGGTTTACGAAAACTGTCACAAAGAACAAACAAATGACTCTAACTCGTTCAAACTTGTACTGAAGGTGCATTAAGTACATGTTAACCTACCGCCCTTCCAGTGACGTCTCTGCAGTGTTACTAGATAGGGCGCTACGTTGGCAGTCTCATTACTTAATTTACACACCTCGTATGTAGTGCTCTAATATATTTAAATGTAATACATATTATATTTGACGTCGGTTTCCCCAATATGTTATTTTTTCGCATTTCCCAGTATTTTTAGATGAATTAGAGGCAACCATCAATCAATCAGTCAATATTTTTACGCAAATTGGAGGCGTACCCTAGAAACGCATTAAAAATAACATACCGAGTGTCACGACCGACTTTTCGTGTTTTACAAATAGGCGATCGGACCCTAACTCCAGTGTTTACCTCGACATCCTCGAACGTGATCAATTAGGTGAAATTACATGACATGTCTATGAACGATCGCGGCCATATTACTAATTGGTTGGGTTCTTTATTGTGTACACACGCGTCTCCGTCCTCCACACAGAGATTTCCACGATAAAATTCATTCCGGCTGGAATAATAACTCATTATAGAGAAGTGATACTCCGATAAAAATAATGCGTATTTAGATTAGGGTCAGTTATGTTACACCCATGAACAAACAATTCTAGGAACTAGAGTAGATTTGGGGATGTTTCTCTGTAATAGGAAATTATGACACGTGGGCAAATAGACCGAATTCGGCTGTTTAGCACGTTTGTAGTACCAGGTAAGATAATTAACTCAATAAGTTCGTAGGATGGCTAGTAATAAAACAACAACTTTTAAGCCCTGTGAAGTTGGCACCCCTGAATTGGAAAATAAAGACTCGTTATCTGTATCGTTTGCCCATCGTATGCCCATGTTTGCCCAGTAGACAATTTTTTTTGCCCACCAACTGAAAACGGAAAAAATAAAAAAATAAGAAAAAAAACAAAAAATCCGAAAAACAAACATTAAAAAAACGTGGTTTCGCTACACCATTCGTTTGCCCACATTTGCCCTGCGAATAGTTTTATTTGCCCACCTTTCAAACAAAAATCGAAAATATAAAAAAAATTCCATCAATGAAAAAATGAGAAAAAACGTATTTCCTTGGGACCATTCGTTTGCCCAGGGTTTGCCCACGTATGCCCAGAGAGTAGTTTTATTTGCCCACCTTTAAAAAAATCGTAAAATAAAAAAAAATCCATCAATGAAAAAATGAGAAGAAACGTATTTCTTTGAGACGATTCGTTTGCCCAGGATTAGCCAACGTATGCCCAAGTGTTACATTCGCTTTCCCAATTTTAATTAACAATAAAATGGCAAAATAAGATTCCTCTGCAGAACGGCGACAGATAAAAAGTCTCGTTAACCAAGGGAATTCAAGCTGGACAGAAAAAATTCTGGTCTGGCAAACGAAAATGAGACTGGGCAAACGAAAATAAACGCTGGGCAAACAAAATTCAGGTTGAACGAACGTAATTGAGGGTGGGCTAACGAAGTTCATGCTAAACAAACAGAAATTCAGGCTGGGCAAACGAAATTTAGGACGGGCAAACAAAAATAAAGGTTGGGCAAACGAAATTCAGGGGTGGGTAAATGAAAATAAGGGCTGGGCAAACGAAATTTAGGGTGTGCAAACATAAATAAAGGCTGGGCAAACGAAATTTAGGGTGGGCAAACGAAAATAAGGGCTGGGCAAACGAAATTCAGGGTGGGCAATCAAAAATAAAGGTTGGGCAAATGAAAATTAAGGGTGGGCAAGGTGGCAAAAACGAAATTGGGAAAAGCCCTTATTTTCTTTCGTACCCTAAATTTGGTCTGCCCAGCCTTTATTTATGTTTGCCCACCCTGAATTTCCTTTGCCCAGCCCTTATTTTCGTTTGTCCACCCCAGTATTTCGTTTGCCCTGCCATTCTTATGCTTCAGTTGGTGGGCAAAAAAAAATTGGCTACTGGGCAAACATGGGCATACGATGGGCAAAACGATGTAGATAACGAAAGTCTTTATTTTCCAATTCAGGGGTGCCAATTTCACAGGGCGCAACTTTTAGGCAAAATTCCGACATTATTCATCACCATAGTTTCCTTCAAGATTGATACATTCATTTCACCGCCTCTCTGACATTTCTATGCCTTTCTTATAGAACGATTTGTTCAATCCTTCAATATACCAGCCAACCAGCCAACTTTTGTATTTTTGGTCCTTTTGGACTGCTTTAGCCGGTTGCTGTCCACTGAGCTGACTGCCGATTTGACTCTGGAGTGTAGTAATGTTTCATCCATTGTCACATATCGCATTAAAAAATCCTTTTTATTGCGTCTAAGCGGCTTCAAATAGTGCTCTGAATCATCAACACGTTGTTTTTGGTCAACAGTGAGCACACGCGGTACCAACTTCGAATATGAGGAAGTATCTCAAAAAACGACATTGAAAACAGGCTGTTTTGCGTTTCGGGCGCTAGGGCGCTCGAGCGAAGGGAAAGGCCGCATGGTGGGGGAACTCTCAATTCGAGCGCACGGAAGCAGTCCCGCCAATTGCAGTCGAGTTCCCCCACCATGCGGCCTTTTCCCTTCGCCATGCGTCCGAGCGCCTGAAACGCAAAACAGCAAGGTTTTGTCGTTTTTGAAATATATCCTGAAATTTGGCAAACAATTTGGTCACGGAAGTCCTTACGACTTTTGTAGGCCGAGTAATTAGATAGTAAAAAAAAGGGCAATTTTCGAAGGTTTTATATTTTTATATTTTTTTGCAAAAAGTTGTGAACCGATTTTAATTTTTAAAAACTGATTTTCTTCGTCTTTTTAAGCGCTATGGCGTGCTATTTTTTGTTTTTCTGAAAAACATTTTTTTTGGTACTTAAAAAGTGAAAAAAACGGTTTTTCACGCATTTATGATTTTTTTGGTTATGTTCCTATTTAATGCAAAACTAGTGCATTCAAATTGCACTATTTTTTACCTAATTACCATTTTATTTAACGCTTGAGAAATTTTCTCTCTCCTAGGTATGGCGACCAGACACATGGGCAATTCGTGTAGCGTGTGATGAGGATTACCTCAATGCCATTTGATTGCAGTACACCTGTGTCAGCTGGTGCTGTTGTATCAGATGTGCTGTATGCAATACGTTGTTGAATAGTGCGATAAAATTTCAAAGTAAAATATGGCAAACGTGTGAAAGTCTATTAGTTACATTTGTTATTATAAAAACCTGTAAAAAGACCTATATTTTTATTTAATTTATTGTTTTATATATTTTTATTTAATTTAATTAGTATTTTCGTTTTACCGGACTGCAACATAAACTTTTCATTTAGTATAAATAGGATAGATTATTATATTTAATTACAGTTGTAATAATCTCCTGATGATGACACGATGATGGCCGAAACACGTGTTGGGTGTATAAAAGCGTTTTGGTGTGAAATGTGAAATAGAAATGGAAAAGTGTGAAATAATTTCCACCTACTAAGTAATTCAAACATGAGATGTCGATGGTTGATATCGAAAAATATATTTATTTTTGGACAAACAAAAAGATCTATTTTCATTCGACTTAAAGAACATGTGTAGCTTAAGATACGGTAGAAAAAAACCGTAGGGTAAACGTTAGTTCCACTGTTCTGGTTGTAAACAAAGACAAAAATTATGGTTCCCTCAACCGAATAAGTATGTATAAACAGGATGCATATCTAGTTAGATTTAACGTTCCTTTCAAATTTCTCCTGATGATGCCAACATTAGTGAAACACGCGCGTTGGGTAAAGACAAGTCCTTTCGGTGTGGTCTTCTTGTTTTTGTTTTTATGCAAAAGGTTCCAATCCCACTACAGTAAAGAACTTCAAAGGGCAATAAATATCAAAAATAATTCCGGCGTTGCTTTAATTCGGCGAGACTGCGGTACGATGCGGCGGCATTACGTAACGAATAGCACAGTGGCGGCTCGTGAAATTTGAGAATCTCATATAAGGCTGCAAAAGAAAACATCAAACGAAAGTTTGATGACGAAAAAAAAAAATTACAAAAAACGGCTGACTCACTAGATAATCTAAGAAACGACGTGCAAAATTTTGCGAAAAATATATGTTTATATATTTTCAGAATTTAAGTCCTAATTGATTTTTCCCCCAGCGTGTTGTAGGATATGATATTGTTAGCAAAGTAGTTTTTGCTGTTTTTTGTTTTTGTTTACCTGTATCTTTAAGCAAATAGAACATTTTGCAAAAAACACAGGAATAAAAAGTTTTTATATACTGGGTGTCTCAGCTTTTAGTTTACAGACTTTATCTGCTCACCCAGGACAGTTAGTAAAAAATTTATTTCCAAAAGTTCCTGGAATTCATGAGGCCTATGAAATGACAAAATCCCGTTTGCAAAGGCGGGGGGCCCTTGGGGTTTTTCCAACCAAATTTTAATAAACACCCCTAAGTATTTTTCGAACAGATTCTAGACATATTTCATGTAACATACCCTATACCTATCTTCAACCGTTTTCGAGATTTTCAAAGTCAAACAGCTATTATTTCACAATACAAAGAATTTTCAGTTTGCCTTGTCAGTTTTGAAACAATTGAGAGGTATTGTTAAAAGTAATTTTAATCAGATCAATGGGATATTTCAGTAATTATAAGCAATTAGTTTAATAAATTTTCAAATTGAGCTGGCAAACAAGGCAAACTGAAAATTCTTTGTATTGTAAAATAATAGCTGTATATAATGTAATAAAAAATCTCGAAAACGGTTGAAGATAGGTATAGGGTATGTTACATGAAATATGTGTAGAATTGTTCGGTAAATCCAAAAATGTCGAAAAATACAGGGTGTTGTGTTTAAAAAACTTATATTGACACTGACATAACCTCAAGGTCACTAGCACATCTCAAACGGAATATGTCATTTTATAGGCCTCATGAATTCAATTAACTTTTGTATATACATTTTTTTGCTAACTATCCTAGGTGAGCAAATAAAATCTGTAAACTAAAAGCTGAGACACCCTGTATATTTAATTTATAAAGTAATCATGAAAAAAAAAATATTTCGCAAATATTTTGCAAGCCATTTCCAAGTTCAAGCAGGTGAGGCAGGCATTTTTTGAAAATTTGTTTCGCAAGTTTCGTTTGATTTTTTTTTGCTGTACAATCTCAAATTCCACCAGCCGCCACTGGAATTGCATGTCTTTTTTCGAATCGTCTTGGGCTCCCGTCGCATGCTATCGTTGTACAGCTGCTTAACGAGCTTTTATGGAATCGGGCAAGGAGGTTCGATATCACGGGATTTCTTTGCTTCTGGAAAACGAGGCGAATATTCGTCATGCAACTGGAAACTAATAACGGAACATGAAAAGGAATATCAATGTTTGTTCCGGCGCAGGCTGATTGAGCTGGCTGCTGCATTGCAACATACAGGTATGCAGCGGTGTTTATAAGTTCATACATTGAAATTAATTGTACAATACAGGGTTTGTCCGGAAAGTAATGTCAGTGAGTTTTGAAAAATGGTTTTTATTGGTTCTATGTGTACAAATCTTTAGAAACTTTCAAAATACATTCCTCCTGCGTCCACACATCGGTTCCAGCGGGTCTTCTACGCAGCAAAAGCCGCACGGTAGTGGTTTTCCGGAATCGCCTTTAAAGCGTTGGTGCAAGCCCTCTGAATGTTTTTCACCGACCCAAAATGCTGTCCTTTCATTGGGGTTTTGAGGCGCGGAAACAGAAAAAAGTCTGGGGGGACCACATCATCATGTGGGGAGGTTGGGGAACAACGGGGAAACCTGCCTGGAGGGGAAATGGCCCAGGGGGGGCGGGGGGGCGAAGGGCCCTGGTGTGGGGGGGGCTTCCCGGGCGGACGCGATTCACCCTGCGTTTCAGCCGCTTCAGCACCTCGACGTAAAACTTTCCGGTTACGGTTGTCCCCTGCGGAACGAACTCATGATGGACCAATCCCTGGCAATCAAAAGAGACAATCAGCATTGTCTTGATCTTTGACCTGGACACCCTGGCCATCTTGGGCCGAGGGGAGTTCGACGTGTGCCATTCCGCACTTTGCCTCTTCGTCTCCGGATCGTATTCAAAGACCCAACTTTCTTCCCCCGGTAATGACGTCACCAAGGAAAGCGGGGTTGTCTTCGCAGGTGTTCAAAAGTTCTTGGCAGGTTTCGACGCGCCTCGCTTTTTGATCGTCCGTTAGCACTTTTGGCACGAGCTTCGCGCACACCTTCCTCATTTCTAAAAACTCGTGACGAAAACAAAATTTCGTGAACAATGGTTTTCGTAATGTCTAATATTTCGGAAATTAAACGACGGTCTTACGGTCGACACTTAGACGACGGTCAGTGTTCAACAAGTCACGCACACGTTTCACATTGTCGTCGGAACTGGAGGTTGATGGCCGTCCAGCGCGGTTCTCGTCGTTGACATTTTCCCGACCTTCTGCGAAGGCCTTGTGCCATCGGAAAATTTGCCTGTCCGAAAGACAATCAACGCCGAAAGCCTTCTTCAACATTGGAATGGTTTCCGCAGCACTCTTCTCCAGTTTCACACAAAACTTGATCGCCATCCGTTGCTCAAGCGAACGTTGCATTTTTTCTTGCCCCGGGTCACTGTAACGACTCTCAAAGAACGAGTGATGCGACCGCTACAACGACCGGTAGCCAACTGGCGCGTACAGTCTCGGGAAAAAAATTCACTGACATTACTTTCCGGACAAACCCTGTATATTTAACACGAATGGTTAAAATATCGTTGATTATTTGTAAAGCGAATCAAGTGAAGAGAACGATTTAAAACACTAAACGTTTGCGTACTAACCATATTATATTGTTGACCTAATTTACTTTAGCTTCTACATCAACCTATACTGATATGATTGAAGACAAAACGCAAAAGAATAGTTACTATCATTCACAAAATATAAAAAAAATAAAAAAAACTTTAAGAATGTAGATTTGAGGTTATGTTGACAGTACTGTTTACGTTGATTTTTTTTTGTGGAGGGAGAATTCAGCTGTTTTATCACAGAACAGAGATTAGTTCTGAAGTAATACTAAGTTGACACATGCGCACAAAATAATTAATTACTCGTTCAAGAACGGTTAGTAAATGTTTGTTCCAACAGAACTAGATTTGTTCCAACAGAAAATTCAGAGGAGCCATAGTTTTCGAATTGACTTGACTAGTGCTGGAACGATTTTGAACAGGTTGAGAATTTAGTTTGATGATCTTAACCTATAAAATTACCAAATAACCCAGTATTAAAACCCTGATATACAACATTGGACCTTTTATGTTATAATATATTTACCCCATTTCGGTCGAAAACGCCAATCCCGGTACATCGCTCTTCAGCGCATCATAACTAATACTATTTGCGACAGAAAAATTTGACAGGGACATATTTTTGAAGTTTAAGACGTGCCCTTTCCGATGGTGTCCATGGAAATTCCTCCAAAAAATATTAGTTATGGGAAAATCAGTTTAAAAAAAAAGAACACGATTTTTTTTGCACATTTTTTTTAAATCAAATTTTCAAGGAGTTTCCGGTCTGCAATGGGCCTGTAACCTCACTAGCCGGTGGAATAAATGTTTGAACTTTAAGTATACGTGGTTTAGAGATCGATTTTCTCCCTTATGCGTTCAAAATTGCACCTGAACTGCAAAATTTTTTCGTAAAAATTCAAGAATTTTTTATTGGAAAATGATGCACATTTACAAAAAAATTGTCGAGAATAAAAAGTTCTTAGAATCACCCAAAGAACGCACTAGAATTTTTTAAGAAATGTTTTAAATTTTGCAAATTTTGTAAAATCCAAAAAATTGCTCAAAAAAATTTTGAAAAATTCTAAAAAAAAATCTATTTCTAATTCAAATTCTAGTGCATTCATTGGGCGATTTTAAGAACTTTTTATTCTTGACAATTTTTTGTAAAAGTAAAAAAATCTAAAAGTAATAAAAAGTAAAAAAAAAAGTAATTTTTTGTAAAACCAATAAAAAATTCTTGAATTTTTACGCAAAAATTTTGCAGTTCAGGCGCCATTTTGAACGCACAAGGCAAAAAATCGATCTTTAAACCACGTATACTTAAAGTTCAGACATTTATTCCACCGGTTAGTGAGGTTCCAGGTCCATTTCAGACCGGAAACCCCTTGAAAATTTGATTAAAAAAAAATGTGCAAAAAAAATCGTGTTTTTCTTAATACTGCTTTTTTTCAAAATTAATAATTTTTGGAGGAATTTCATGGACACCATCGGAAAGGGCACGTCTTATACTTACAAAAATATGTCTGTCAAATTTTTCTGTCACAAATAGTATTAGTTATGAGGTGTTGAAGAGCGATGTACCGGGAATGGCGTTTTCGACCGAAACGGGTTAAACTCGAGAAATGGATGGTTTGTATGATAAATGATGTCATATTTCATTACTAATATAATTTATACCAAAAACAAATAAGTGAGGTTATTTAGCACTTCAAAATTGATTCAGAATTGAAGATTCTTGTAAAATCCTGGAACTTTAAGAACGATTCAGAACCAGTTCGTAAGATAATTCACTCGCTTTTAGAACACTGCACTATGAGTTCTGAATTTTGACATTCCATGTCTTTATTATGGGACTATGGGCGTCATGCGTCACGTCACGCACCCCCCCCCCCCCACCCGGCCTGGGCCTGAATGGGAGCTATCCCTCATTTAAACCTTCATCTCGACCCTCATTTAATTCTCATATTTTGACTTCTTGAAGCGACAAAATGACTGCGCAAACTCAGTAAAGTTCTTAACGGTTCCAAACTATTGTTGGAACCATAAATATCAATTATAATTATGCGACGGATACAAAATACATCTACGAGTAATTACCTGTGTATCCTGTGAGATCCTCCACGAGTTTCTGACTCCTGATCGACGTGGAGCCGGTCAACATATTATCGATGGCTAATCCCTGTCTCCTGCGATACCTCCACACGGCGACGGCGAGGACGACGGCGAACAGAAGTACTGCTGCACAACCACCTAATACTAACTCGCGAGACACAGCCTGCTCACTGCTCTCGTCACTGTCCGCGTTGAACAACACTGACAACAGCGGCGAGTTGAAGTCGACGTTCTCCGGCACCTCCTCCTGGATGATGTTCATGTCGGTCTCGGTGGAGACCTTCTGCGCGCGCCCCGTGTCCAAATCCATCATCTCCGACTTCAGGTTCTCCACCCCGGGGATGCGAGACACGAGTTCCACTTGGATGTGGTAAATCGTGTCGGGCCACAGGGATAGCGTGACGCAGGTGGAGTCGGTGAACAAGTTGCCTTTCAGCCCGCCTCCGTCCACCTCCCAGGTGACCAGGTAGACGCCGCGGTTGGCTTTGGGTTCCCAGGCGATCTCCCCGATGACCAGGACCTTCTGGTGGATCAGCGACACCTCCCGTAGAGTCCAAGGCGCGTCCGCGTCAGTCGTGGTGGTCTTGCTCGTGGTGGCCTTTATCTCCGTGTTGATAGTCTTCTTCTTCTTCTTGTTCTCGCGCAGGCTGGCCTCGTCGGGACTGTAGATGGTGACCAGGCCCTGGGGGTCGACGACGAGCACGCGCAGCATGGCGCCGCCCTGATCGGAGGAGAGCGGCACGCGGGTGGTGTGGTCCAAGGTCTGGATGATCTGGCGCCAGGGGCCCAGCTGGGACTTCCTCATGACCACGTAGACTAGCGGCGTGCGCGAGTCGACGGAGGAGGGTCGCGGCCAGCGCGCCAGGGCGCCCGAGACGCGGATGACGCCCTCGCCCTTCGTGTGGATGACGGGCTGGGTCTGCTGGGTGCGTGTGGCGGCCTCGGCGTGGAACTTGCAGGCCTCCTGGCAGCCGGGAAACTGGAACGAAACGTACCACTATTAGTTAGACTGCAGCGTTCTTTTGCCACAGCACCCTTTCTCGCATAAAAAAAACTTTCACGGCACGCTTAACTTTACTTTAGTGTCCGAACGAAGGCTAGATTTTGGCCGAAGCTGATTGTTCGGCTCTAGCCGTAACCTTCGGCCGGCGTTTAACATTAGTAAGAAATTCTATAATACTGACCTATCCGGTAGATCCATAATAATATCGATATTGCACCTAAATGATTTAGGCAAGTTATGTAATATTACAGTCATTAAAAAAACAATAAAATCATGAAATAAAAAAAATGTTCACTCTTTTTAACAGTCTTAAATAGTTATAATTATTTAGTGTTATAGTTTAATGAATGAAATACACACATACATTTAATTTACCACTACATAAGTATAACGGTATTTTTTATTCAACAAAATGAAAATAAACTCAATCACATACTTAATATAAATTCTGAGATCTTTCAGTCAGTGAATTATAAAATTATCACCACAAATTAAATTATTATTAATCATTTAAATTAAGATTTTCTTAACCAACAAGTCAAGAATATACATACAGTTTTTACAGATAAGATCTTTAGTAAAACTTCGGCTTCGGCCAAACCTTCGGCTGATTTTTGGCCGAAGCCGAAGGTGCGGCCGAAGGTGTTTTTTTTGGCCGAAGATGGCCGAAGCCGAAGCCGAATGTTCAGTCGGACATTACTTTATTTAGGTCTTAGTGCCCTAAGACCCAGGCTTCGAGAAAATGTTAATGAACAGTGTTTTTTTCTTATTTTTATTTATCTTATTTATTTTTCTTCCAAAATATGACATGTAAAAGTATTTAAAGTACTTAGTATACAGTGTGTAAAAATATTGTGGTATACCCTCTTTTTCTTTATTTATTGACATGAAATTTGGCACAACCGATGTACTTATTAAATTTAAATTTTTGTCCTAATAGACATTTTGGTACCACTTTCGGATTCACCGAAAACGCGTCCAAATGTTGAATAGTTTTATTCAACAATATGAATATTTGATTTACGTAGACACGGCTAAACTGATTCCTTATTTCGGTTATTGTACTTTAGAGTCTAGACAAGAATTCAATTCACACGTGCGCATTATAATTTATGGGCGGGGCGTCCCGCCTACATAATTTTATTGGTTCCCTATTGATGTAAACACGAAAGACAGAGAATAAAAGAGAAGAAGAGACAGAGAATAAACCATAAAAGTTTTAAAATGACATATCAGTCTGGCAACTAAGGATATAATATTACTCTGTCAGTTCCCTTTACTTGAAGAGTTTATTCTTTTCTATCCTTTAATGCTCGGCTTTGAAATCTTGGACTTTCTAACCCTGTATGTAAGTCCTTTAAAACCATAATTACGTGGCCAAAATCGAATGGATACCGTATAAACCGTAAAATTGCTTTTAAAAACATAAAAATGTCGATATCTAGAAAAAGGGACCAGCTAGGCTTTTGATTTTTCGAGATGCTAAAGTTAAGCTAAAACAAATGACCTAGAAGTATTCCTTGCAATCCAATTTGGATCCATTTTCATCGCATTTTTTGTCTCTTCAAGACCACCGCGGAGGCCAACTTTGCGGCGCCCAGTTTGGGAACCGATGATAGAGGGCAGTCCCTCTATGTCACCGCCGTACAAGTTATGCACCGACCTAATACATTCGCGGTGGCTTCGCCGTAATCACGCGATGATTCCAGAAACTTGAACCGGTATAATTGCGCCAGATACACCTGAAGTCAATTAGATGCGCGCCGAACGGCCAGTGGACGCCGTAAAAGCGGAATGAGTTTACAGAACGCCAGTTTTGATATCTGCGCCGCCAAGAAGTGCGGTTATTAAAAAAAGGAGAGCCGCGTAACCGCTCGATGTCTTTCCGCGCTGCTGCTGCGAGCGACTCCAGGTCGTTTCCCGTTGCAGTAGGACGCGCACAAAGAGACGCCTTGTAAAAGACCAAAACGACCTTTATTAAACTACTCTCGTTCCGTCGTTTTTTAGATTAACCTCACTTTTGCGAGGAGTCGCGTCTGTCGACGCGGGATATGAATGACAGAGGCGCTTGGATCTCATTTAACCCAGTTACAGCATTATTCATTAATAGAGTTGGACGTAATGTGCTGTAAGGCATAGGCGGACGCATCATAATAACGAGCATTGTAAACAAAAAAAAAAAACCCAAAATAGGTCGAGAAAAAAAAAGGAATTTTTATTCTTAATCTTAACCCTTAGAGTACCGGTGAAGCCTATTTTGTGGCTATTTTTTCACCATTAAACAATTTTACTATAAACGTTGAGTACACAGGCCCACAAAAAAAGTCCTGTAATTAAAAGTTGAGGTATGGTCCTCAACCTCAAAATCACATTTTACAAATACGTTAAAAAGAAAGGCCCACAAAAAAGACACTTATTTTACTTAAGTATTTAGGTGTGCGAAAATAATATCTTACAACAAAAATGAGTTTTAGTTGTCCACTTTTCCTTCAGCAACCCCATTTACCCCCCCCCCCAGGGGGCTGAAAATTCATTTCTTACAAGCATTCCAAGTTAATACATATCCCCAGGTATTTTAATGCAATAAAACTCATAATGTCGATAAAAACTGATTTAAATCTGGGTGCTTTTTTTTGGGTGAGTCCCCTCGCCTCTCGTTCCCTACTCTGCAATCGCTGGACAAGTCAGTGGGTCGCTCAGTTTGACTGCGACAGTCGTTTGAATTAGTCTACGCACCAGTGACGCGTCGAAAAAATGTTAAGTGTTCAGATGGAGCAACGGGTTAATCTCAAGTTTCTTTTTAAACTGGGGAAAACTTTTACAGAAGCTTATGCAATGTTAAAATAAGTGTACGGAAATGTTTATCCCGAATACAAGTTTTTGAATGTCTTAAACAGTTTAAAGAGGGACATAAAACGACCGAAGAGGATCCGCGCCCCGGACGGCCCTCAACGTCAAAAACGGACGAAAACATTGAACAAATTGGTAAATTAATCCGCGAAGATCGTCGTCTAAGCATCCGAGGGCTTGCTGAAATACCAGGAATCGACAAAGAATGTGTTCGCCAGATTTTGCACGAATTGTTCAACATGCGCAAAGTTTGCGCAAAAATGGTACCAAAACTTCTCACTCCCGAGCAAAAGGAATCAAGAATGAACATTTGCGCTGGCATTCTAAACCACACTGACACTCGTCCAGGCTTGTTAGACACGGTGATTACTAGAGTTCGTGCGAGCGCGGAGTGTAACAGGACCGTAGTCAGTTTACGAATGAAAATGTTAATATGTTCACAGAAACTATGTTGCATAATAGTACATTATTACCCAGCGCCGAATGTCACAGGACCGACACTGTGCATGTCCTGGCCTTGACTCGTTGGCCTTCACAGCTCTCAGCTGACTTGCATTACGAAAAGTGCGCTAGCAATGTTAGTTATTTATGGCACGCTGTAACAGACAGTCACCGGTATTGCATCGCGTTGATACGTTTCGTTTTTACGTATTCGCCTTGTGTTTAAATAACTTTATAAATATTAATAATTATTAGTTAAGGGGAGAAGTGAATAAAGTGAGGTACCATGCGAAAGGTGAAAAGAAATAGACGGGAAGTATTTCAAACGTGGTTTGACAGTGACCCGAGGGTTTTAGGGACATACGTATTCAAGGAAATGACCTTTTTTTGTACTGTGTGTGAACGCATTATAAATTCTTCAGATAAAACTAAAGTAACAAGACATCTGAACAGCCATGCCTCGTCCAGAGCCGACGACTCCGTATTTTTCTATGAACTTACAGAAGTCTGTGTTGCAAGCAATATTCCATTAAACAAACTAGAGAACCCCCAAGTTACGTACGTTTTTAGAAAAATATATGGATCGAAAAATTCCTCATGAGAGTACGTTAAGACTTGCATATGTCGATCGGGTTTACAACAATGTAGTGGCATCAATTCGCGAAGACATTGCGGACAATTTCGTGTATTTTATTATAGACGAAGTTACCGATGCTTGCGGGCGTTCAGTAGCTAATTTTTTAATTGGTGCGTTAAAAAGTGACACTGCTAGTGACAGCCGCCTACAAAGTTCTGGATAAAACTAATCACGAAACGTTTGTCGGGTAAGTGTTGCCTTTGTTACCTTAATTTATATAGGTATTTTATCCTTGACTTAACCGTACTATTTGGTAAAAATAGTACTATGTTGCTACATAATTTATGTAAACATATTAATATTTTCATTCGTTAACTGACTACGGTCCTGTTACACTCCGCGCTCGCATAAACTCTAGTGATTACTTGTGATGAATCGTGTTTTTTTACTTACGACCCCGAAACAAGCGGTTAAAGCAAAAGCGACAGAGGATCTGAACCAGCTGACAGAAGCGGACTTCCAGCACTGCTTTCAGCAATCGAAGGAAAAGTCGTGTGGTTCAGTACACGTGCTATAGGTACTATTTAGAAGAGACTGTATTTTACAATCTGTTGTCTCGTCACAATATATAATCACAAACGTGTATTTTTACGTGCGAACTAGTAACCGCATCTCCGGAACGTATTTTTCCTAGAACTCACGAATTGGTTGTTTATCGTATACATTTAGTGGTACATCACCGGCACTTAGCATTAAAATAAGTCGAATATAACTTGAGTTCTCAGAGGAATACTGACTTTTTTTATTTTTATGTTTCACACGATTTATGTGACGGCTAAAGAGGGGTTTCGATAAACTTTACCCAAAAATTTTAAGGTTATTTCTAATTTATTATTGAAAAGTTAAAGTTTTTAAAAAATTGTTATCTTTAAATTTAAATGTGGAATTTTGTA
Source organism: Aromia moschata (assembly GCA_029963805.1). Taxonomy (NCBI): domain Eukaryota; kingdom Metazoa; phylum Arthropoda; class Insecta; order Coleoptera; family Cerambycidae; genus Aromia; species Aromia moschata. Next base: position 62,191 of record JAPWTK010000619.1, read on the forward strand.
TTATAAAAATATAAAAATATTTATTTGTAAAAATAAATTATTATTTATAATATAAATAGTATAAAAAAAGTGTCTTTCCTTTAGATTTTAAAACAAACGTGATGGGTTTAGAGTGGGAAGTTTTGAGAAATTTGAGGTTCTTTGTTTTAAATTTATTTTTAACCTAAAAGGTTAAAAAGTTTTTTTAATATTTTTTTAAATTTATGGGAATTTTTGTTTGAGTTTTTTTTGTTGGGAAGGGGGTTATAAAATAAAATTAACCTTAGGGGTTGAAAAAGTGTTTAGTGTTGATATGAATATAAGTCAGTGATTTGGTTAGTGGGTGTTGTTTGTGGTTTTTGATTTTTCTAAATTTTAATTTAAAAATTTTTTTATTTTGTATTATTTTTATATTTGTATTGTTTTATTAATTATGGGGGGTCCCTCTTTATTCACTTTTTCAGTAAATACCTAGTAGTTTTTTTAGGGGTTTGCAAGTGTGATATTTTATTATTAAGGTAGTACGGACGCTTACGACATAAACACCTCGAGCACACTAATAACAATGCTATAATCTGCCAGACGGTCGGGCGAAACGACTGAACCAAATGGCCAGCAACACGCTGCTGTATTGCGGCACGATCGGCCAACCCCATTCATTAAGGTCATTTAAGAGAACGTAAAAGTGAGCGCGCAAGTAAGCGACATTTAAAACGTTTGTTGTGTTCCCTGCGAATGAGGATTATTTTTCTCCCGGTTTTTATTACCTTCGCGTTCTAGAGCTAATGCGGTCTCCGTATCCAGACATGCATTTAATCAAATAAAGTGAGTTTCCTAGTTTTCGAGGGTCCGTCGGGTTTCGACATCTATTGTTGTCCGCCATTCGACGGTTGCCAACTTGGCACTGACAGAATGGTTCGGCAAAGAATTAATCTGTCTGCGGCTCCTTGCTAAACCTTGATGCATATGCACAAGCACTACAGCTAGATCGTCAACTTAGCTTCCAAGTCTGCCGTCCGGAGATAAGGAAAACGCAATTAAACTTACCAAGATTAAACTTTCCATTGGCGGCGCAGATAGCGCCACACGCCCAATTTATACAGTGTGGAACAGCCAAATGGAATAAATTCAGTAGCTCCATTATTATGCATTTTTTTAGAAAATCCTGAGACATGTAAATTTCTAATTCTAAAATGAGATCTTGCGATGTAAAAATGTCATCCCGAAATTCAACCCCCTTCAGGTGACAGCTACAACCCCTAAATTTTCAAATTGGAAATAGGGGCTTGTGATACTTCATTTGAAAGGTCTTTTCATTCTCTATTCAAAGCTGCTATGGTTTTAAATTTCATTGCAGACATTGATAAGAAAGAAACAAATTTCTCCAGCGCAGAAAATTCGTTACATTAAAATAAAAAACAAATCATTAGTTAATGCAGCAGATGTTCAAAATGCATGCCTCCAGCATCTTGGCAGCATCCTAGACGTAAATAGAAATGTCTTCTAATGTTAGGTAACATCTGCGGGGTAGTCGACCTAATTGTAAGTGGTGTTCTTCTTCTTAAGTCAACTAAATCGTCGTGTTTCGTTTTGTAGACCATACTTTTTACATATCCACATAGGAAGAAGTCTAACGGCGTGAGATCAGGTGATCGTGCAGGCCATTCTACAGAACCACATCTCCCTATCCAGCGATTTGGAAAGATTGTGTGGAGATATTGCCGGGCATTGACTTATCATATTGCACTGTCTGGAAGTTGTGGGTTTCCTTCAGCTGGATACATGTTTGCCATCGTCGGTACAACATTATTTGGAGCAGAGCTAAATAAGTTTCTCCATTCAAATTGCCGTCAATGAAGAATGGACCAATGATATTTTCTCCAACTATTTCTGCACAAACATTAACTTTCTCAGGGTTTTGCGTGTGTAGTTCCCTCATCCAGTGAGGATTTTCTCTCGACCAGTAACGACAGTTTTGGCGATTAACATACACATGAAGTGTAAATGTAGATGCATCCGAAAATAAAACATTTTCTATTTGTAAAGTATTGTCTAGCAAAATTCGTCTAGCAAAAAATTGTACGTATTTATTAGCAAGTTTTTATCTTATAGTAGGGAATGTCGGCAATTACAGACATTTATTTTTTGTTATTATTAACATTTCAGAACCTAAAATTGACAAATAGTGTTACTTATAAAAGTTTTATTTTAATTTAACGAATTTCCTACGCTGGAGAAACTTATCTTTTTTTCTTGCTAATTTCTGCAACAAAATTTAAAACTATAGCAGTTTTGAATAGAGAATGAAAAAACGTTTCAAATGAGTATCACAAGCCCCTAATTCCAATTTGAAAATTTAGGGGTTGTAGCTGTCACACGAAGAGGATTGAATTTAGGGATGGCATTTTTACGTCGCAAGATGTCATTTTAGAATTATAAATTGACGATCTCAGGATTTTCTAAAAAAAATACATAATAATGGAGCTACTGAATTTATTCCATTTGGCTGTTCCACACTGTATATCTAACAATTTGAATTCCTGTTGCAGTTTTGCAATTGCGGATATCTGGAAGTCTTTACAAACGCTTCTAAGGGAATAGGCTTATAAAACTGATATTAAATCAGATACAGACACGCAAAGTTAGAGGTAAAAATCTTTTCCAGTTTTCTTGCAAACCAATTATAAGAAAAACTGCAATCGTCTAAGGAGAGACGAAAAAGTTTGCTATAATATGGGTCACAGGCTAGTTAAAAAGTAGTATTACATCTTTGGAACGTGAAATAACTTTTTCGTCTCGAGTTTTGCTTTTAAACCAACGATATAGTCATATGAAAAAAAGACCTCAAAGTATGCGAGGAATCGATTCCGCATTTCTCGATTTATTACTCTGTTTCTCTGATGATTACTGAAGTTTTTTATCTGACGATATTTTATGACGATTTTTCAGCATATTTTAATATACGAGGTGTGTAAGTTAAGTAATGAGACATAATGTTTTTAATTTTTTTATTCGAATAGAATTACAATTCAGTATTGTCTCCTTCAAAATAACTTTCTTGGGAAGCGACACAACGCTGGAGACGGTTCTTCCATTCCTCATAGCAGTGCTGGAACTCATATAGTGGAATAGCCTTCAGCTGGTTGGTTACAGCCGTTTCAATGTTTTCTATGGTCCTAAAATGACATCCTTAAGGTGATTTTTCAATCTCGGCAAGAGAAAAAAGTCACAAGGACCCAAGTCAGGCGATAGGAAGGCTGAGGAGCCATAGGAATATTTTTACTGGCTAAAAACTCGTTTACTGAAATGGCGCATTGTCGTGATGCAACATCCAGTTGTTCTTGATGTTTGGTCTCACACGCATGACCCTTTTTTGAAGATTTTCAAGAATTTCTCTGTAAAAGTATTGGTTTAGTGTTTGGCCTGGAGGCACAAACTCTTTGTGGACAATTGCCTGGCTGCCTGGCCTGGCAATCAAAAATCAAATCAGCATGCATTTGATCTTCGACTTCACACATTCGTGTTTTTTTTTTAGTCTTGGAGAGCTTGAAATGTGCCATTCCATGCTTTGGCCATTGGTTTCCAGGTCGTACTCAAACGCTTAAGTCTCATCACCAGTAATGACACGTTTCATAAAATGGGGATTATTTTTAACCGATTCCAAAAAGTCAAGACACCTTTCTCTCCTAATGTCCTTTTGTTCCTACGAAAGGTTTTTTGGAACCATTTTTGCGGATTTTTCATGTCCAGTTCGTTAGAGATTAGATTAGAGTTAGAGTCTTGAAAATGAAGGCCTTCCGCTGCGTGGTTCTTCTTCAACCGACTCTCTTCCTTCTGAGAATGCCTTAAATCACCGAAAAACCTGGGCTCTTGAAAAAACACTGCCTCCGTAGGCGTGTTGAAGTTTTGAAAAAAGTATTCGTTGCGCTGTGTCCAAGTCTGAAGCAAAATCAATTCAAGCATGTCACCGTTGCTCAAAATTAATATAACTCATTTTTAAAACGCAGTAGAAAAAACCGGTTTACGAAAACAGACACAAAGGAAAAACAAATGACTCTAATAAGGTCAAACTTGTACTGAACGTGCATTACATGTTAAACTACCGCCCTTCCAAATCCCGTCTCCGCAGTGTTGCTAGATCGGGCGCTACGTTGCCAGTCTCATTACTTAATTTACACACCCCGTATATCTGATAATCTTTCTAGAGCAATAACTTTTTTTTATGGAGTGACCTACTATTTAAACTACTATTTAACTTATACCGCTGAATGATTAGAAATATTACAAGTACTTATATCGCACTTTGTATGATTAATATGTTGCCTATTTTACAAATAGGCAACATAAGGCATAGGCAATTTTTTTATTTCTAATCACACAGGGTGCTCCATTTCGTGTAACCACTATACAACTTTTTTTAATGGAACACCCTGTATATTTGTACATTTTTAAAGGCAGTTATAGTTTTTTTAAAGGTAAAAAAAATGTCGATTTTCTAAAGAATGTCCCGACCTGTTTTGAAAGTGTCGAAATTCCCCGACTTTTCCAGGAATTCCAGAATTGCGGCAACCTCGTGCAAAGCGCATTAAGAGCAGTTATCGTTAACAGCGAAAGAGCAATTATTAATAAAAAGTGCATTCTGCGAAGTAACGGTCATAAGAAATAACGAAGTTAACATTTCAGATTTAATCAGCGTTCGGCAAGTTTACGTCGTAGCCAATAAAAGGTGCACGCTTCAGTGTGAAGCGTATAGTTGCAATAAAATATATGTAACATCCATTGGTTACAGCGTATCAGCTGGCAGAACGGTAAACCTGATCGTAACTGCGTTCATCCTCATCTAGTATAAGTTAGTTCCACGTCGCAGACGACTATAAACGTTTTCAAGTGTACTGCAATGAGGAAGCAGAGATGTTTTAGATATAAACGTCGATCTCTATCCAGCGAGAAATTACTTTCAGTTTTTTTAAATTACCATTGAAAACAAAGTGGTGGTAACGTAACGACTCTTGCACATTTTTGAGTTTAACCACTTAGTGGAGAGGTTGCACTGTGATTTCTCAAAAAATATTAGAAAATATAGCTATGTTGGCAGTGCCTCTTGCGATAGTTTTTGAGAATCAAAAATAGCAAATGGAGTGAGATAACAAGTCAAAGGCAAACTGGACAAAGCCAATATGAACAATTAAAGAGTATCAGAAATGCTTCTACGAAGAGGTATGAAATAAGATTTACCAAGACTTCATACTAGAATGGGTTGTAGAGCAACGCCTGTAAAAAGAAAGTGTACCGTATTTTGATTAAATTTGAAAGAACAGGCTCTTTAATCGACCTCCCGAAATCAGGAAGACGAAACATTAGTATTGTCTAAGTTGCAGAAATCAAAAACATTGCTAACAATCAGTAGTGGTAGTGCAATATCAAAACGATTGAAAATGCCATATACCATGCAAAATTTTACGCAAAATCCTAAAAATGTATCCTTATAAACTGCAATCGACTGTTTGATTTAAAGAGGACAGATTTGACAATCAGATACGATTCTTCGATGGGAATGACTTACATACGAATTATAGCTAGCTACAATAGCTATCCAACAGTTTATGGGCAGATGAAGCCCATTTTTCTCTTAATGATGGAATCAAAACTCAAAACTGTTAAATGTGGTCAACAGAACTATGATCATTGCTTACTGCTGCTTTTCAAGATCGTGTTATAAGCAGACATTTTAAAAATCTTTGATTTTCGAGGTCATGACCACCAAGATCGCTCGATCTGAACCCAGTGGATTTTGAATTTACGGTTATTAAAAAATGTACTGTTTAGAATACGATCAACAAAACTGAAAGAATTAAAAGGCAGTATTAGGAAGCAAGTTGGTCGAGTCGAGTCGCGAATATGAACATCATTTACACTTATTGTTAGTATTAGTTAAGCTGCACTGGTCGATGCATCGTTCGTGTGCACGAAACGTCGACTAAGTTTTTAAAAATGTCGGAAGAGCGTCCGTCGCATGTTACGGTGGAGCGTTGGATAACTAATTTTGAGGAACTGACCAGTGTACTGAGGTGGCACGTAAAAACAGATATTTTGAAGCATGTTGCTACCAAGAAGTCTAGAGACCAGGAGAGGGAACTCCGATGAAAAATGCGGGACGGTATATGGATCCACGAGATGGCGATGCTGTCGACCGCGGGTCTTTTATCGCGTCTATTTTCGATACTTCTAGAGAGAGATGCAAGACGTTCCGTGGTGATGAACCAAACTGGAAAACGGCCCGTTTTTCGAAAGGCAACGAACTTTTCGATCCAGTTTTTTTTCGACGGCGTCGATATTACGGTACTTTTCCGAATTTTTCGAGGGGTCGCTCCGTGTTCTACTTGCCGTATTAAAAATATCGTTTTCCGCTACGCGATACGAAATTCCGGATTGGGACGACCGGTTTCGCTAATGTCATCGCCGAAATTCGCTGTCACCGCAACGACTGTCAAACCACCCGGCGAACGTCCGATTTAGCTACGGGCGGAACTTCTATTTTACGCGGATGGCGGGGGCCGCCGACGTTTTTCGCTCAGATATTTGCTAGAGAAAGAGGTCGTGTTTCCGGATTTTCGCCTTTTTGTCCCAACTTCCAACGTTCGTGTAGAAGCAGAGTCGAGTATTCAGCGACGAAAATCGATGCGATCGGTTAGTTTGAACCTTTTAGAACACGTTTTTTGTAGCGCGCCGCCCACGGGGCCTGCCACATAAACCTCGTGTAAGTGGTAGTGTGAGTGCGCGAGACATAGAAACAATAGACGACGGAAGTAAAAGAACATGATATAGCTAATGTAGTGGTTGGGAGACTGGATGAGGCAAAAGCCATGGAAGAGCATTTGATAGCTTCAAGGGTGGAAAGCACAAATGCGGAAACAATTAGTGAATGTGTGAATAGCAGTCTACAGTCACTATGGGGCGAGGAGAACTTTCAAGTAAATAAACGCCACGTACTGCTGCTACTGACGGATGCGACTGATGCTACATGAAGGCAGTTGGCCGGTGCCTATAAAGGACATATACTAGTTTATTCCATATCTATTATTGATAATTTTAAGGATGGTTTTATTGATATTTTTAATATTTCGTAACATAACTGATAGTGGTATCCTGGAGCCGCCCCTGGTAAAGTACACATCTATTATTAACCTCCGGGATCTAATTATAATTTTATTACCACAATTACAGGTATAAAAAATTAAATAGAGATATTAAATAGCTTTTATAATTTTACTAAACTTACACAATTTCAACTTACACAAACAGAGAAATCCTCTTCAGAATTACGTAACGTATATACAATCTTATTGAAATTCTTCGTTTTTCATCATGCACTCACTTTCACAACACGACAGAAAGTTTATTTTTTATTTCAATAATCTTAATTTGTATAAATACGGGAAATATCAGTCGCACCAACTGCATTCCGCAGACTGCATTTCCTCTCCCAAAATGGTGTAGATTGATACTGAATTTTCCTACCAATTTTATTTGAACGAATATTTCTCAGAATTCTATTTCGAAGTGTAAACAGCCGTCTTTTCTTTATCTTCATTCGGCTATCATCATCAACTTTTAATGTGCATTTGCATATTCAGTTGTCTTTGTCCCATCCGACTAGAATTTTAACGTGTTTTGCATTTTAAAGAAAGATTAATAGTTTTAATTTCGTGTAGTTTGGCAGAGCGAATTCCCTCTAGTGAACACGGCATTTATTAGGAAAAGAGAGAACAGGAACTTATTTAGAGGAATTCTGTATAAAGTTCTCCGAGAGAGATTTATACTTCACTGTTTCTCAAAGTTCTATTATGTATTTTCGTTCTATTCGAGGTGCCCTAATAAATAGGTTATATTTATGCCTTGCAGAAGTCGACTTTCTGTGACTTTCGTTCGGTTTCGTGACACGTAGTTGTCCGGAGACAGAGGGATATAGTCCAGTCATTTTAGGTTTTCTGTTAAAAAAAAATTGTACCCGCTTTTTAATTTTTTTAACCGCTTTATTTCGTTGTCTTAAATAACAAATTAAAAATCGAGAACGATATCGGCAAGGCTAAAAAAATTATTCAAGGTCAAAGGTCACAAAAATCAGTTTTTTGTGAAAATCTCGTTTTATATGGCTCGGAGGTCAATTAAGGTGGTTACAAAAAAAGAAATATCATGAAATTCTCTACAAAAATGGTTCTATTTATTCTTCACGGACGATGAACCGTTTGCGAAATACAGAGTGACGAATGTGTACGTCGAGCGTTGTACCTATTTCCTCAACACCTTTGAGGTAAGATACAAGGCGCGTTTTTTTTTAAATGGTGTCTCCAGTAGGACTAATCCATGTCAAATTTAAAAAAATTACGTTCTTTAATTTTTTTTTATTTTTTTATGTAATCTTTATCTTCATTTAAAAAAATTACGTTTCATCATCTTCTTCATGAATGTCATATATTTCATAAATAGGTTCTTCTAGTTCTACATCTTTGTTATTTTTATCATCTTCACACGTGTTTGTTAATAAAAGATTAGTACGATCAAACTCATCATACTCAGTGGAATAATTATCGGACGTATTAGCAGCAGAAGCTTCAGGCATGGCATTAAGACATGATTGTCCATGACAATTGCCGCATACAATGGAGCAAGATAATCCTATTTTCCTGCTTCCGCAGTTTGCACTGCATCCTTTTGTACAATTGCAAAAAATAGTATTAAGAATACTGCCCGGCGCAGGTGGTAACAACGTTGTAACGGGCTCCAAAATATTGTTATTTAAGATCCAGCCCCACTATTGTGGATCTATATCTTTTCCCAGCCATGTTTGGACCTGGTAATATACACGGTACAGGTGTTGTTGAGCTGCTGCAGTTGTAGGCGGAAGCGATTGTAATTTTACAGCAGTATTGAACGTAGTCGATTTCGCAAAACTTAAGTACCGATAATTATTTATCAAGAGATGTTTCCGACTTAGGAGCTCCATACATCGCCAAAATTATCCGTACTCCATTCTCAAATATAAGTTGTCGAGAGCAATTTTCTTGTTCAAAAACTTCTGCAGCTTGATATAAATAAGGACGATTTTCAAAGATTTTTATTGTTTTAAGTTTTCCTTTATTAAATAGAGCAGAAGTGGTATCACATCCGGTTATTGCATGTAGCAATAAAATATGTTGCTTACAATGAGGATATTTGTCAAAGCTTGGCTTGGGCATAATGGAGAGACCATGTAAAAAAAACGCGCCTTGTATCTTACCTCAAAGGTGGTGCGGAAATAGGTACAACGCTCGACGTACACATTCGTCACTTTGTATTTCGCAAACGGTTCATCGTACGTAAAAAAATAAATAGACCATTTTTGTAGGGAATTTCATGATCTTTCTTTTTTGTAACCACCTTAATTGACCTCCGAGCCATATAAAACGATATTTTCGCAACAAACTGATTTTTGTAACCTTTGACCTTGAATAACTCTTTTAGCCCTGCCGATATTGTTCTCGATTTTTAATATGTTATTTAAAACAACGAAATAAAGCGATAAAAAAATAAAAGAGTGGTTACTATTTTTTTGAACAGATGCCACATTTTCGTCTAAAATGACTGCATTAATAGTTCAAAACGTTTAATTAAAGGAACAAAACACAATCAGTCGTCAGTCGTTTAACGTAGAAGTAGAAAGTTGTGCGATTCAAGATGGCACACCAAATAATAAGGAACTAAAACCGTGTAGCTAACTCTGACGTTTTGTACTGTAACTGTTATTTCTAAGATTTCTAGAAACTGAAAGGCAAATATTTTCTGTTTTAATTGTCCCTTGAGTGATTGGTAATTACCATAAAATTACATGGCAGAACAGGGCCACTCAACCAACTAAGAGAGTTTCATGACGTTAACATAAATTTCTCTACCACGTACAGAATCTGTAGGCGTAAAATTTGTAAAAATTGTGATATGTAAAAAACTAATTTTTTTATTTAATGCATATCATTTTAATCCAAAAAGTTTAACACTAAAAACATCTTAAGTATGAGCATTCAATATTTGGTTTCTTTAATAAAAAATATGCAGACAATTGCAGTATCCACAGTCAAAGCAGGTATTATCCAAAATCAACTAATTGTGTATTTGGTGAACAATGGAAGCAAGCATTTATGTTGCCCAACACGCTTTTGACAACAACCATAGGATAGACATAAATAATTTAAAATTAATTAGAAATGTAACAAACAGTAGACAGTTGGATGCTTTTGAAAGTTTAGAAATCATTAAGTGTAACAGTAGTATGAATAAGGACAATGGTCCGATACCCACCAGTCCACTGTTTGCTCTGATAAACAAAGACAGTTACGGTTCAGCGAACCGCGGCAATAAATTTAGTATAAATAGTGCAAGTGTGTAGGCTAGAATTTAGTTTTAATCTTCTCCTGAAGATGCCAAGAAAATGCTTCGTTGGACGTTAAGCCCGCGCGCGGTGCCAGTGCTCGCGATGTATACGCGTCTAAACTTGAAAAAACATGTGATTTGTCGTTTCTCAACTGTTTTATTGAATGAGTTAGCTTTTCTAAGCTTATTGCAACCATGCCTCGAGGTAATCGTTGTTGAAATCCTTTAAATAAATCGAAACATAAATGTGTGTATAAAAATGTGATGCGAGTGACGAATAATTGGAATGTAAAGTTTGCTCATTTGATTGGAATCTATGTGTGTGATTCCTGTAAACGTTCAATTAACAACAATAAACTGGATTCGACTACGTAAGTATTTTTTTAAATTAAGTTTAAACAAATTTTAACGACGATTATTATTTAACATTAAATAATAATCTTATTTATTATTATTTAACATTAAATTATTATTTAAGATTAAATATTATTTAACATTAAATAATATTATTTAATGTTAAATAATAATCATCGTTAAAATTTGAATAAATTCAATTTAAAAAAACTTAAGTAGTCGAATCCAGTTTATTGTTGTTAATTGAACGTTTACAGGAATCACACACATATGTAGTTTCCAATCAAATGAGCAAACTTTACATTCCAATTATTCGTCAACTCATTCAATAAAACAGTTGAGAAACGACTAATCACATGTAGTGGCGTCTGTGAGTCGGAAAAAACCCTGAAAACATGATTTGGATTTACCCGGATCGAGAGCACCTCCCCCCCCCCCGTTTTCGAATATGCTGAACACAATGCCGGTGTCAGAATGTCTAATTTTTTTATTTGTTTAACTATTTTAAGGTTCTAACAATTTTTTCCAAAAAGTTCAATGCCTTTCAAAAAAAAGTTGTCCTATAAAATTTTTCGATTAGAGCCTTCCATTTCGAGATAAAAATGTTCTTTTTAATCGCTGCATAGAATTTCATTTGTTCATAACTTTTATAATTGTTTTTTTTTTCCGAAAAAAATTTCAGAGTCAGAGTTTAGTACCATAAGGTATTTTGAAATGCGCCAACTCATTCCAAATTTCTAAATAGTTGGAAAATCCGTGACACGTTTCACAAATTTTTACTCATATCTCAAAATCCTGACGTGGCAAAGTAAAACTAAAAAAATAGATTCGGATTCAGCGTCGAAAAATACATAAGAAACTGATGGTCTGATCCCAGATTCAGACAACTTTTTTTTGTAAACCTGTGTAATTTTTATGTCATTAAATTACTAAATGACTAAAGCACCGACAGCACTAAAACTACGGACGTTTGATCACATTAAAGATTCTTTCCTACTAGTAATTAGGCTTCGCGACACGCATCTCGTTTCGACGGCGGCCGTTCGCTCGGTATGACGAAATAAAATCGATATTCCAAACACTCGGTATTACATTGCATGACAATTTCTCATTATAGACGGAGTGTGAATGCTCCATTATGCGATGCGATACAATGCGACCATTATGTTCCTGTTATATTTGGGCAGTTGTGCGGCCCGAGAGCGCGGCGCTGCATTCCGATTTAATTTATTTTTATTTACGCCTTCCAATCAAAACGAATTCTTGCGCGTAGGCGCGTTCAATATGTCCCGTGATTGATGGTACCGTTAACGAAAATAAATATGGGATACTTACGCATATCTCCTTCTCTACGCACATGGCGCCCCACACTTGGAAGTTCGACTGGAGGAGCTCGCAGTTTTCCCAGCACTGAAACAGAACGACACGTCGTTAGGGTTTTGGGCTGAAAGTGAATTTTGCATCTTGAAATATTACGTACAGTGACACAACAAGTCAGCGTACACATTTGTACGTATATCTTGCAACAAAATACCAAGAGATAAAATCGCCTTCGTGAAAAGTAAAATTATTTGAGTATACTAGTTTTACACTAGGGTCAAAAAGAATTTACGGATTTTTAGTGATTTTTCAGAATGCTGTATCTCAGTGAAAAATTGTCTTATCGAGGTCTAAAAAAAGCATTTTGAAGCTTCAATTTTGTAGTTTTGAGATATTTCGGCACACATTTTTTTAGAGCTAGCTAAAAAGGACCCTTTTGTCTTTGATCGACGATATCTCTCTCAGCAACCAACGCAACGGTAGCACAGAAAATCTAAGGGCGGTTCTGAAAACTGGAATAAACCCCCTACAAGGTTCTGCTGCGATTTCTTCATGAAATGACTAATGTTGCGTGTGCCTTTTACAGTTGAAGATACCCCCAAAAACCATGCAAAGTTACATTACGATTAAACGAACCGTTTTCTTGTTACAAACGGTCAAACTTTTTAAAAAAATTAAAGGGACACGTCTTGTGAGCTTAAACATGGCTAAAGTGAAAAACCAATTTTTTTCGAGTCTACCCACATTTTTTTCCGCAAATACCGTTGAAATTTACAAAAACATTTTTTTTTTAAATTTCAGAATGCTGTTTTTTCGAAAATTGAAAAATAAAATTTTAAAAGGCTTCCAAAACTTGAAATAATTTTGATTTTCACTATCGGCGGCATTAGCATTATTATAGCATATTATATATAATTGCATATTTTCGAAAAAAACAGCATTCTGATATTTTTTTGATTCTTTTTTTTTTTGTAAATTTCAACGGTATTTGCGGAAAAAATTGTGGGTAAGCTCGAAATTTTTTTTTTCACTTTAGCCATGATTAGGACATGTTTAAGCTCAAAAAACCTGAGCCTTTCGTTTTTTCACAAGTTTGACCGTTTGCAACAAGAAAACGGTTCGTTAGTTCATAATGTAACTTTGCATGGTTTTTTGGGGTATATTCAACTGTAAAAGGCACATGCAACAATAGTCATTTCATAAAGATTTAAATTTCAGCCGTTGATGTTCTGAAAAACCATCAATTACCCGTTTTTTTACTGTTTTTTTTTCAAATTCATGTCAAGGATAAAAAAATTTCTCCTCAAAAATCGCAGCAGAACCTTGTAGGGGTTTTATTCCAGTTTTCAGAACTGCCCTTAGATTTGTTGTGCTACCGTTGGTTGCTGAGATATCGTCGATCAAAGACAAAACGGTCCTTTTTGATTTAAAGTTAGATATTTCAGCAACAAATGGTCGTATCGAGATTTAAAAAAAAGCAAATTGAAGCTGAATAAACAAGCTATCCGGTCCATACCATGGCTAAGTTTGAAAAATTTGTTTCAAGCTCGTGGACTTCGCAATTTTTTGTTTGACAAAAAATTCGCAATTTTTTGTTCTCACACTACTTCCTAAAATTGCGCGAAACATGTAGCTCTAAAAATTTTTTTGCCGAAATATTTCAAAACTAGAAACTTGAAGCTTCAAAATGCTTTCTTTTAGACCTCGATAAGAAATAAGAAAGATTTATCACTGAGAAATTCACAAAAAAATTCGGAAAAAATCTGAAAATCACTAAATTCGAAAAATCACAAAAAAATTCGGAAAAATTTTTTGACCCTTTAATTTTTTCCGTTAGTGTATATGGTACGAATGTTTGTTATACAAGTAATAAGTTCCAAATATTATGGAAGTCCGACTGGAGGAGCTCACCGTTTCTCACCACCACCGTTCAATCTTGCAACAAAATACCAAGAGATAAAATCGCCTTGGTGAAAAACAAAGTTTAAATTTGTTTTTTTTTTTTATATATTTTATGTTATTTAAATAGTTTTCTATTGTACGTATGTCTGTTATACTAGTAATAAATTCCAAATATTATGTTATAGAAGACGGTAGTTGTAAAATGTTGGAAATAACTAACATACGAGGTGTTGCTATTAAATAACCGAACTGTTGTCATAACACTTTTTATTCGTTACCAATTACAGTTGCAATTTTTTCGCCTTCAATGTACTCCCCTTGGCGATCTCTATACCGCTCCATACGACTTTTCTATTGTTGAAAGCAGTGCTGAAAGTCCGCTTCTGTCAGCTGGTTCAGAACCTCAGTCGCTTTTGCTTTAACCGCTTCCACACTTTTATCACAAGTAATCACCATGTCTAACAAGCCTGGATCAGTGTCAATGTTGCTTAGAATGTCAGCGCAAATGTTAATTCTTGATTCCTTTTGCTCGGGAGTGAGGAGTTTTGGCACCATTTTTGCACAAACTTTGCGCATGTTGAACGATCCATGCAAAATCTGGCGAATACAATCTTTGTCGATTCCTGTTATTTCAGTAGGCCCTCGGATGCTTAGACGAGATCTTCGCGGATTAATTTACCAATTTTTTTCAATGTTTTCGTCCGTTTTTGACATTGAAGGCCGTCCGGGGCGCGGGTCGTCTTCGGTCGTTTCACGTCCCCCTTTAAACCGTTTAAACCAATCAAGATCTTGTGTGCGGGATAAACATTCATTCCCGTACACTCCTTTTAAAATTGCATAGGCTTCTGTAAAAAATTTCCCTGGTTTAACAAGAAACTTGGGATTAACCCGTTGCTCCATCTGAACACTGAACATTTTTTCGACGCGTCACTGGTGGGTAGACTAATTCAAACGATTGCTACAGTCAAGCTGAACGACCCACTGGCTTGTCCAGCGAGCTCAGGGTGAGGAAAGTATCACCAGACGCAGTTCTGTTCAAACTTGTCGCGACACGCTCGCAGCACGCTGGTAGCAGCATCAGTTCGGTTATTTGGTAGCCACACCTCGTACAACTCAAAACAGTCTGCGTACAAGATGATAAATTTCGCGATATGACAGCAACGTGGAAGTTACGATCTGTTTTGTCAGATATAAGTATTAGACTTACGTGTAACATCATATGAAAATACCTTCCAAAAAGTCAGAAACGAAAAGAAAAGGTTGCGAACTGACTAGAGAAACATGTAGTGCTAACTGTTCAATAAAAAAACGACATACAAGTTGGCCGAGTGAAAAAATACGTATTTCTATTCTTAATCTTCAGATTAAAACCTTGTTTGAAACTATATTTTCGAAAAAATAAGCTACTGTTAAAGAAAATGACGACCGCCCATATTTATACACACCTGAGCTCTTGTTTTAACTAAATCAATAAAATTCTGCAGTATTCAGATTTTAGATAAAGCCAAAGAAAATCCTACGGGGTCAAATCGCAATATCTAAGGGGGAATATGGTCTGCGTGTTCAAACTAATTATACGAGCTTAACGAAAAATTAGCCTATATAATCAATTGTTTCCCTAGTAATATTGGCACAAGTTCCATCTTGTTGAATATAACTTTCCTGCAATTCGGTGTCCCGCAACATTTGTATAAAAAAACTGTTGTTAAGATTTTTAAACAGTACCTCTCTGCATTCAGTGTTCTGTTAAAAAAAATCGTCATTGTTAAAATGGTTACTAAACCATTCGCAGAACTGTTAGTCAGAGGTTCTCTGAGAATTTCATGTGGGACTGCAGACGATATAGATGGAGCTCCAAATCATTTTTCGAAATTCGATGACACGTTGTAAAGGGCAGATTCACGTGTTGGCTCACATGGTTAATGGTTCTTGGATTGTCTGTTATCACTTGCCTAACCATTTCAACATTTTATTTTGTCCTTATTCTGGGTCTACTACTTCCTTGAGTCTTCAAGTTTGCCGGTACAAATTTTGGAAACGTTTTACTGTCTGGGTAAATGGTCGATGAGGACAGAACACATTCGGGAATTGGAAACATATTATTAAGACCTCATTCCACAATTCAGAGTGGTTGTGATAACTTCAAAGCTGTGGGAACTGGAGTTTCTAAACCTCGATTAGGACGTCTAAAATTTTTACACCCCATGAATAAGATTAGTGCTGGAAAGCTAGCAGGTAATGTGGAGGCATCGAGGCAAAAAACATTCAGTGTCGAAACAGTAAGGAAGTCATTAATTTATAAAGCCAATAAACTGTGCTTCCATCTGTTAAACACTTAAAATCAAAATTTTGTGAGCATTTGCTGTAGAAACTGTGTATTGCTCTTCCTATTCTTCCGTTAGTACAAGAGGATGCTCTTCTCTGAGTTCACGTGTTCATGAGGCACCAAACTAAACTAGGAACGAGATAGTGGGAATGACAAGCATCTTGTGAACTTCTATTCGAAAACTGCTTAACAAGTTGCTCTTGTTCCCCATGTGGAATATTTATTTTGCACCTGTTTCTTTTGCAAATAATGAGTGACGCAAAAGGTCGATATACTTAAAATTATAACTATACTTAAAAATACTATTCTAGGTCAAAAAACTGCTCGGTTTTGTAGCGCTCCATAGTTTTATCAGGTTTTAATTTACCTTCTGTAAATCCATCAAGTCAAATCAAAATCCATTCACAAAATTTGCGACACAAGTTCCTTAAAAAACTGCCGCTACTTTAAACGACCTTAGTATGAACAGAGAATACTTTGAGCTACAAAAATCTAACCAAACGTCATCATCCGTATTATTGATTTCACATTTTACTCCTGGAAATACGGCCGTATGCAGTTTCAAAACTTTATAGATGTACTTTATAGTTGTGCTAGATTTCATATGTATATGTTACACTATTCATCTCTGAAAATTCAGATATCTCAAATATCGTGAAAACACAGGAAGGTAAAGTATTTTGTGACCACTCAAATTAATGCGTTGCTCGGTTCAACGAGTCTGATCTTTTGAATAGAAGATTAAAATACCATTAGCGAAACAGCATATATGTATGTATATGCGCGTAAAATGAAAACAGCATTAGGGGTAACTAAGTTCATGTTATTAATGAATTTCATTCGACACGTAGTTTACTTTAGAATTAATAAGGCAATAAAATGGCAGAATATTAGCGAATATTAGCGAATATTAGCA
Source organism: Aromia moschata (assembly GCA_029963805.1). Classification (NCBI taxonomy): domain Eukaryota; kingdom Metazoa; phylum Arthropoda; class Insecta; order Coleoptera; family Cerambycidae; genus Aromia; species Aromia moschata. Next base: position 79,392 of record JAPWTK010000619.1, read on the forward strand.
GAATATACCGAGAATTACCATAGTAGTATATAAAATTCCGCCGTATTAGTAAAGAAATCCATTCATAAATTAATAAAAGTAGATCGAGGGGTGGGGTTTTCAGAACAAATGCTAACTAAAGGAGGCACAAGAATTGCTCATGGAAAACTGGAAGCAAATAAAACCCAAGTTATCCTGTTGTCAATGTAAAGGCCTAACAAGACTGAGATCTCAAATTCCTAGAGAACTATAAAAGGCTAATAGATGTCTGTATAAAAGTACAGTGTTGTGTACAAAAATACTGTACAATGCTACAATAGATATATCTCTTATTTTATTTGGCGTTTTGGACAACAAAAATAACCATATTTTTCCTTTTCCGTAACTAATGATGTGAAACATACGAAAATATGAACAAAAAATAATTTCAAATTGAAGCGGCCTCTATAGCCGTTGCAATTTTTGAGTTTGAAGATGGTCAGAGAATTCCACAACAATTTTAAAAATATACGTTCTATTTACAGGATATTAGATAAGCTACTACAAAGATGTATGTAAATGATATCATAAACAGAACACATGTGACTACTGCAGACCGAAGAATCACACATGGGAGTTTTTTTACTGCCTCATAGTTTACATTTCAAATAAAGCGTAGTAAAAGTGCGTGTTAATGAGTAATGACGATATGGATAACTACTTCCTTAAACGATCTCAATCATTAAGTTATGGCTTTATGGTTGAAGTAGACAGAATAATTAACAAGGCTAATAATAATTATATTGGATATACTTATTATTAGCCCTGTATTATAAAATATAGGGCCCAAATTATTATACCCCTTAAATATTAGTCGGGGAAGAGTTAAATTTGAATCAGACCACTGTTCATCAGATTTTGACTAACGAATTGGGGATGAGCAAAATCATCGCAAAAATGGTTCCAAAAAACCTTTCGCAGGAACAAAAGGACATCAGGAGGTGTCTTGGCTTTTTGTAATCGATCGAAAATAATTCCCATTTTATGGAACTGGTGGAAATGGTGATCTGATGAGACTTGGGCGTTTGAGTACGACCCGGAAACCAACCGCCAAAGCATGGAATGACACACTTCAAGCTCTCCAAGACACAAAAAAGCAATAATGAGCAAGTCGAAGATCAAATGCCTGTTGATTTGCTTTTTTGATAGCCAGAGAATTTTCCACAAACAGTTTGTGCCTCCAGGCCAAACAGTAAATCAACATTTTTACAGAGGCTTTTGAAAAACTTCGAAAAAGGGACATGCGTGTGAGATCAAACATCAAGAACAACTGGATGTTGCATCACGACAATGGGCCTTGTCACACAGCCATTTCAGTAAACGAGTTTTTAACCAGTAAAACATTCCTATGGCTCCTCAGCCTCCTTATTCGCCTGACTCAAGTTCTTATGACTGTTTTCTCTTCCCGATATTGAAAAATTATTTTCAAGAAGACAATACTGAATTGTAATTCTATTCAAATAAAAAAAAAATAAAAAAAAACAGTCTCTACTTTTACACTTTAAATTTACACACCTTCTATGTTTTCTAAAATTTATAGGCGTTCCGGAACTTTTGAACCACCCTGTATGTGAAAGTATAGCTTATTCCATTTAAAAATACATGTGATGTTCAATTGAATTTAAAAGATACAAGTCAAAAATTGGGTTGACAATGTTCATTTGATAATCCTGTACCTGTATACAGTGAGATTTGAAAGTGGTTAAAATCTATTAATAATCAGGGAAACATTTTCTGGTAAGGTAGAACAAAGATAACAGAATTTACGTTAGACTTATCTGTCATGACTACAATAAACTTGTTAAAAGATTTTGGGTTTTATCACGAAACAAACTTTGATATCATGTTTCAAGTTTTTATTTATGAGTTTTCAAAGGATCTCGAGGAATTGTTTATTAAATTTACTTCATTGCGAACGAGCTCGAGCAGCTTTCATAAAATCTTTCCTCAAATAAAGACTTCTGAATGGAACAAATTAAGCTATTTTCAGTTTTCAGTGAAGTTAATAATTATTACTTAACTTTTGTCTTATATTCCATCCGTCGTTATTGCAATACATTACTACTGTAGTTCATATTTATCAATTACGATAATTGTTGGTAAATATTACGAACTACATGAAAGAATTTCCTGTTAATTTTAGATTGTATAACATCCTCTAGGTAAACTGTTACAAAAAACGTCTGAAATGATTTATTTCTGACATTTCTTATCGAAAATCCGATTTGAGTAATTACGTATTTTCATTTCTCCGGAACCAGTCAAAATACTTGACTATGATCTATTAGGTTATTAATTATCTACTAGAAAATAGAACATCACTCACTAGAATTTCAACTGTCAGATAATCCTTATTAGGCGAGGCACTTTAGATATGTAAGTTTACAGGAAAACGGCAGATACGTTTACAATAAATTATACATAATGATCAGAGTCCTACCAAAATTCTAGACGAATGTCAGATAATTTAAATCAAATAATTCCAAACGGAAGATATTACTTGGTTGTTTTATTAATGTCTTATTTTGTATAGTAATTTTGTTTTTTAAGAGGACAACGTAAAAATTGCTTATTCTATGTACATATAGCACCATCCTGTTGGAACCAGTACTCTCGTTCCTCTTCCCGTTGTAACAGAAACAAGTTTTCCAATCCAGTTCTTTGAAATTTGACACCCAGTTGCAGTATAGTGTGGCTAGAAGGAGCAGGTTGTACGTTGAATCTTCGAAACTGTTTTTGAGCGGAAATAATGCTCCTTCAGTATCTTAATAAAAGGTGGACCATCTATTGGTTTCTTTTTAAATGAGTGTTATTTCTACATTGCCGACACTGACGCGCTTGACATTTGACATGTATGTGGTGTCTAAGCTCCGCTATAAGAAATGGATCGTTTTACGCTTGAACAACGTTGAGAAATATAGAAAAGTTATTTCCAGAGTGAATGCTGTGTTGCACAAACGGTGAGAAAATTGAGAACAATTTTTCGTCGAAATGAAGCTCCGTCAGCGCCTGGTGTAAGAAAGTTCGTGAAACTGGCATGCTTATGGATAACAGAAGTCATCCACGTGCTCGTCCGGTGCGCACAGCTGAAAGAATTGTTGCTGTTGCCCAAAGTGTGCGTGAAAACCCAAGAACCTCGTCACAGAGCACAACTTAATGTCAATTGCGCTTCTCTGAGGAGAATATTGCATAAAGACCTCGAATTATTAGCTTACAAGTTGCAACTTAGTCAAGAGGTAAAGGAAAACGACCATCCACTTCGTTATCGCTTCTCCGTGTGGGCTTTTAAAGAGTTTGAAAATGACGCCAATTTCAATAGAAAAATCATTGTTTCGGACGAAGGTCATTTTCATCTTGGAGGACATGTTAATAAACAGAACTGTAGGATTTTGGGTTCCGAACATCCACACGTAGTCATAGAGAAGCCAATGCATCCTGCAAGAGTGATTGTTTTGTGTGGGTTTTGGAGTGATGGCATCATTGGTCCGTATTTCTTTCAAAATGAAGATGGTAATAGCGTTACAGTAAATGGAATGCGTTACAGAGACATGATAACTGATTTTTTGTGGCCGCGATTGGACGATTTGGGCTTGGACGAGCTTTGGTTCCAGCAAGATGGAGCAACGTGTCACACAAGCAGTGAAACAGTCGATATCTTGCACACTAAATTCGGTAACCGTGTAACCATTAATTGGCCATCGCGCAGCTGCGATTTAACGCCGTTGGACTGTATTTTATGGGGACTTGTTAAGGGCCGTTGTTACTCCAACCATCCACAAACAATTGACGCACTGAAGGAAAACAACAATCGAGTTATTCGTGCAATAGAGCCACGAATAATCGAAAATGTACTGCAAAATTGAGTGAAACGAATGAACTACTGCCAAGCCAGCCGCGGCGGCCATTTAACTGAAATTGTAGGCATAAGGCATACTTTCTTGAATAAAGCAAAAATCATTTAAAAATATTCAACGATGCAGTTTTAATAGCAATTTTAATAAGAAACCATCTGATGGCCCATCCTCTAAATTATTTTAATTCCTTCGTGATTCGTATGCCGTTTCCAGTTTCAAAATTCCTACGTTTCTACTCTACTCTGAAAAGAAGAAAGAACAAAAAAACGTGTCAATCCCGGGGGAACTTTTCTAGCTGAATTGTCTGATGATTTTGTCGTCACACAAAGCAACATTTGGTTCTGTCTCTAATCTAAACAGAAACAACTGTGCTAAAAATCGGCCTGTTTGATTTAAACGGTGACATTTTTGTAATTTAAGAACCGGCGTCCAATTAGTCTCGACTCCTTTGTGCCGCTGTCAATTAACTTCTCTCCGTAGAGCTCCTTTGTAAAGATGTCACTGCTAACTGTATCAATAATATTTGTCCAATCTGTCACACCGCTTTTCAGCGACGAGATAAAAGGAACGTCCATCGGTGTAGCTGAGACGCTCGGACGAGAGAAATAGAATCATCGTGATATCACGATTTTCTCTAACTATTAGCCGAGATGATAAAATATAAAGTATCCTCTTCTTCCAGCCTTTCAAGCGAAAGCGCGTTAGACACCAGATATCTGTTGGCTTATTGTGTAGAAAAACCCAATTACAAAATGCCACCCGTAACAATGGAGGTGACCTTCACAAGTCCTCGGCTTAAATAATGACAATGTCTAAAATATTCAATTTTTTTTACATCGCGTGCCATCATTATGTTATCGATCGCACCGCCAGATCGTTCATGCATACAGTGTGATCCACATGAACGGGATATATTCGTTTGCAGTGTGATCATGAATTTTTATTGAATATCTTGATAAAGGTAGATTTCTACTCTCAATTTGACATTGTTTTAACACAAATTTTGATAGATTTTGAAATTCTTAAGAAACCGACAATATGATCAGATAATCATAAATCTCAATAAGATAATCCAAATATGAAGAAAGGAAATTCATCAAACATGGCAATACCCGGAAACCACCAAGTCATCATACATGTTTTACGTTTTGGCATTAAGCCTTATCTCAAAACCATGTTTTTCAACACGGCGCGCCGTTACAAATAACTTCTGCAATTTTTATCCGATCGACTTGACATTTTAACTGTAGCTTCTCAGATATATCTTAAAGAGAAGAACAAAATGGTTATGAAGATTGATTAACAATTACGTTTTTTATAAACATTTAAATGCCAATTTTTTTGTTAAAAAAGAAAAAAAGGTCAAATTCACGTTAACTTGCGAGAAATGATTTTTTTTTCATAATCGTGTGTACTTCTCTGCTAAAAATATAGAATATGATTTTTTTTGTCCTAGGTGCAAATGGAAAAGTTTTATTCGTAAGGCCGCCGACTTCCTAAGAAAAAGACATGCTGCTTCAGACGTCTGTATTGCCATTTTGAAAAAAAAATAAATAAATAAAGCATTGTTTTATATACCTTTTAATATGTTTAATAAACCCTGAACATTCTATTTTAATTGCTCAATTGAATAATAAAAATCTAAAAAAAGTTTAATTTTAGACAATTTAAATAGGTGTAAGTAACCCCGTAATAAGCGAGAAAATTAATTTTTAAAATGTAAAATGTTATTAATGTCTTGTAAGCTCATTTCAGGTGTTTTATTTACATTAAATTACTGTTTGTTTTTGTAACTGCAGTTTTTTTTGTAATCTTACCTTAAAAAAAGTTGTACCCACCTCAACTGTTTCCACGATGAACTGCAGAGTCTCAAATCATAAGAAAGTATTTATTAACTTAACGTTTAAAATGACCATCAGTCATCACATGACAATAAGCAAGACGATCTTTGAATTCTTGGATGACATTTCGTATGACCTCAGGGCTTATTTTATGAACTTCTTCCACTCGATATTACTTGATCGATTAACATACACCTTTGACTTCAAACAGTTCTATAAAAAGTAATGGAGGGGAATCAAATCGGGAGACCGAGCAGGCCATTCAATAGTTCGACGTCTTCCATTCCATCTGTTAAGGAAAACTTCATCCAATCATACCTAATTATATAATCCATAGTCCACATGAATGCATAGTTAATGGTTTTCTTTATTTAGGTTTTATGACCAATATTTTAGAGTCTATTTTAATAATTTCTTGTCGAACGAGGTACCCCACGACGCCTTTCCTATTTTTTTTGAGTGTGTCATCATTCGGAGGGGATGAAAATGAAGGAAAATATTTTTATGTCACAAAATGGCAATTTAAAAGTAAAAAACGACCTCTTTCAGGACAAGGTCACAATCACTTATATATGGACCGCCCTGTATAATGCAATCCAAGAAATAATGAACTTGTCACACATCACCACCTTTTATCAGCACTAAGGAGTTTTCTCGTCGCTGTTTAACCAAATACAGGCTTCAATAATAACGAATGATGAAGGGTTTAACGTACTTTATGTTTGCAAATGAGCATCTTCTCAATCGCTAACTGCTTTATCGTCTTGGGCTCTGTATCTCAGGGGAATAATCACATACATAAAGCTATTATGTACTCTAATGAACTCAAGCATTCAGTACAATCGAAACGTTGACGGGTCGAGTCAACGCCATCTTTGAAACGTTTTTTATGGAACACTTAAGTTACATCAGCCTTCAATGATGCGGAATATAAAACATACGCTCCAACCGAAAAAAATAACAGACGGTGTTTTGAAACCAAACATGATTTTTTTTCCTGAATTGACTAAATATAGAACAACCATAAGCACACACAGGGTGTAAGAGGTAATAATAAACAGAATATGGACTGAAATAAAGTACACTGCAATTTTTGTTATTTATCTTGGATTATGCATATGGATAGATCTTCCATTTTACAGAGAGCGACAAAAGTACAATCAAATTTTGGATAAAAACCAAAGAGGTCAAAATTGAATTACAAAAATGCATAGTTTGACGACTACCATATCACTTTTCGATAGTCAATTGTTTTCGAGAGACGATGTCATTTACATTGTTTACAAATGACAAAATTCGTCCACTTCTGAAGTTTTGTGTTCTTGAGAAAACATATTTTTCGCGTCACAACTATTCCAAGTATTACGCATTAATTCTACTTGTAAAATAATGAAAATGATCTAATAATAGAAAGACGGATGACTGATAATTGACATTTATAGTGACAGTTGTACAAAAAGCATCCACAACAAGAAACTACATGCCTTCTCATTAACCAATTGACAGTTTGTTTTTTTGTGAACGCGCGATTCAAAAATGTGCTTACAAAAAGATGAAGTTCTCTGTTCAAAATTAAGAAATAATTATTGCTTAAGGTGTAATTAACACTGTAACAGTGTAAAAAAACGCTTTTTTTGACGACTGTTTTTCGGATTGAATGAAAGGTAGTAAGAAAAAACGCTTTAAGGGTGTTCGCGGCACGCAAAAGAACTGGTGCAAATGTTGATTTGAAACAAAACAAAAAAATCCTCTTAATCTACATGAGTATAGCTAGCGAAAGGCGTACGGAAATTTAAAAATATTGATTTTTGTGAAATTGGCATGTTTTTGAAGAAAAAAAGTCAATTTCTTCAACGAAAAAAATTACCAATTATTTGTTTATAAAAGATGGTTAAATTAACTTATCGAAAAATACGTACGTGCTTCACTTCAAAATGTATTTTAAAGATGTGGTTAAAATTTCACACGAAAATATTGAAAATTGTTGGAGTTATGCTGCGTGCCGTTTTGAAACATTGTGTTTCGAGAAAAACTCATTTAAAGTTTTAAAATGAGTTGTCGACATGAAAAAATAAGAAAATCGACTGTTAAATTTTTTGTACCGTTAACCTGCGATCCCGGGACCATAAAGCTGTCCTTCCACGTTCAAATAGTATAGAAGGGCAAATCCGTTTCAAACATATCGATGTACACTGCTTAAGCGCGTATATGTCTTTTTTTTTCGTTTCGAGTTATGGGGTTTTATAATCATAAGGTTATTGCGTTTTTGAGGTTATGGGGCCTAAGGTTATGGAGTTTTGAGATTATATGGTTATGTAATTGATGCCATATATCTGTACCTGAGAGGTAAACAGTCATAACTCCAACTTTTGCCAGTACGGAGTTAAGATCATCTTTAAACTACACTCGTTTATTTTGTTATCGTGGCAAAAATCCTAAATCACGTATTGATTGCCAATATTTTTAGGTTAGAAAATGTAGTATCTCCATTTATCTCAAATTTTAAAATCCATTAGCGTTTCCACTTGTTTTGCTCATTACTGAAATTTTCTTTTATGGACATACGACTGTTTACCTCTCAGCTACAGATATATGATTATGGGATTTCGTTTGGGTTGTTATCAAATTATATAATGTTTAGCTTGAATTTCATGGTTTTAGGCCTGTTTTTTGAGGTTAGGAAAAGAACCGGATCTGATGGAGCAATTTGGACTTCGGATTCGGTTTCAACGACCCAAAAAACATCTCCACAAAACATCATCACAACAATTTTTTATTTTTTTTGCAAAGGTGCAAATTTAAAACAGTTTTTTGTTGTCACTAACATCAGTACATTATTATTTTTTACGTCTACAGAGGACAATATACGTGTTACTACTATTTCTATACTTTTAGCCGCTGTTTAGAAAACCCGTTTATTAGCTATCAATATCGGCTACCTTATTACCGCAAAATCTGTTGTTTCGTCCACTGTCAGCCACAGAAATTTATTACGTACGTATTTTTTGATATTTCCCATGACACGTTGATATGTCTTCTGTAAATATATTTTACGCAATGTATGGCTACTAGAAAATGGAAAATCGGATACATATTTGGCAAAAAAACGTCTAAGTAAATATTGTCGACCACTTTCCACAAATCAAACCGAAATTCCTCTTTTCTGACCGTACCAGGTATATTTTTTTATGGATATTCGAATATAAATGTCTTTTACACTCTCGGCGATCACTGTCCGTTGTAAAATCCTTGTATTTTTCAATCATATTTTTAAGTCTATTTACAAATAGCAACGACTTAACACATAAAATCAGGTAGTATGTAAATACAGTACACGAACGTGTTAGTCACTCGTGACAAAAAATTGTTTTCAATGCTGCGGTCGACTCGTTTACCCCGCCGGCATATCGCTATCGGAATAGCTCGCCGTCTTACGGAAAAAATAATACACTTTCTCCGTTCGAAGTCTAAAGTATAAACCGACGAAGTCCCGGGTTCCCGTGAAGACTTCGTTTGGGATAACATTCTACGCACGGATAGTGGCGTGAGTATACAGGGGCAAGAAATAAGAGCTTAAAAAATACGGTTTATACTTTAATTATCATAGCGCTAGTAATAAATAATAAACTGTTGCCAAATGTAGATAAGAGTGCTCCGATTTATATTATACACGGTGGAGACTTTAACTGGAATATATTCGCTAGCGGGGTGGTGAATGATTTTTCAAAAAATTCCAGAAACACGTCAACTATTAAATGTATTTACCTACATTTTGCAAGTAATATGAAAAATATAGCCCTTCAGGGGTGGCTGAAACCACCATCGACATGATATTTTCAAATGCAACCCTATGGCTTGTGACCCCTCATTGTAAAGCTGGTGGAAAGAGGAATACAACGCACTGATCAAATTTTAATTTTTAGTATGTTTGTAGGGTTGCATACAATTATAACAATTTAAAAATTAAATTTATTTTCAACGTAACAATTGTTCAAAATGTGCACCATTCACTTGTTGGCAGCATCCCAGTGTGTGGTATGTTTCGTCCCTTACATTATGCAACATTTGCGGTGATATTTTTCCGATTTCCTCTCTTATCCTTTCCTGCAGATCTGCTATGTTGGTGGGTTTCTGAATGTAAACCTTACTTTTAAGATGTCCCCACAAAAAGAAATCCAGTGGTGTAAGATCTGGAGATATTGCTGGCCACTCAATATTACCTCGCCTCCCAATCCACCTACCGGGAAAAATTCTGTCCAGATACTGACGAACAATGGCAGCATAGTGTGGTGGAGCCCCATCTTGTTGAAACCATAACCTCTCGTCGGTCAAGTTAGGGTTTAAGGGGTTTGGAAATAAATGACATAGCACTGGCATTAGTTCGTGCTGGAGTAAACGCAAGTATCTTGCTCCATTAAGAGTGTCATCAAAGAAAAATAGTCCTACAATTCTATCTTGTATTATTCCGGCCCACACATTAGTTTTCTGTGGGCGCTGAGTATGAAGTTCCCTCATCAATGGGGGTTCTCTTCAGCCCCGTAACACGACAATTTTGGCGATTTACGTGCCCATTTAATGTAAAAGTAGCCTCGTCAGAGAAAACTATCCACTCTAAAGATAACTGGTTTTGATCAATACAAGTCATCAATAAATCGCAAAATCCCACTCGTCGATCTGGATCATCTTCAAGTAGCTCTTGAACAGCTTGCATTTTATATGGGCGTTTTTTCTCATATTTAAGTATTTTTAAAACTGTTTTGTGATTAAGATTACTATCACGGGCCAATTGACGGGCTGGAGTGATTGGATTTTCTTCTAGAGCAAGCAACAAATTCAACTTCGTGTTGTCATCAACAACAGCCTGCCTCTTACTCGGTACTTTCCTGACATGACCCATCTCTCGATATTGTGCCTCAATTTTAATAATGGTACCTTGATTTAGTGGTGGCAAGTCAGGATGCGTTTCTCGAAACAAGCGAACAACTTCGCATTGAGTTCGCGCCCTATCACCATATCCAATCATCATCAAAATTTCTATTTTTAGTGATTCAGTTAAATACGACATTTTCACCAATTTGAAATAACACTTCGTTTCAAACTCTGAATACAGCATACAAATTAAATTACTCTTTGCGGCCGTGTAAAAACACTAGCAAAAATAACAAATATCGGTTGTGGCAAAAAATTGCTTGGAATTTTTTGTGGGGACATATGAAAAGTAAGGTTTACATTCCAAAACTAAACAGCACACGTTTTGAGTACGAAATTGTTGCGTTAAAAATAAATTAAACTATAAAATTATGTTTTAATTGTATGCAACCCTACAAACATACTAAAAATTAAAATTTGATCAGTGCGTTGGATTCCTCTTTCCACCAGCTTTACAATGAGGGGTCACAAGCCATAGGGTTGCATTTGAAAAAAATCATGTCGACGGTGGTTTCAGCCACCCCTGAAGGGCTATATTTTTCACATTACTTGCAAAATGTAGGTAAATACATTTAAAAGTTGACGTGTCTCGGGAATTTTTTTGAAAAATCATTCACCACCCCTATAGCGAATATATTCCAGTTAAAGTCTCCACCGTGTATGTATATATGAAGAATTTCAGTTCTAAACCTGAAAAGTTAAATCGCTTTGTTTTACCTTTATTCAAAATAAATTCCAGATATCTTAATAATGGATCATAGGTTCTCAGTTGATGAATGGCGTACCAAAATAATTTTCGTTCGCACCGAGCCGAGTGGAATGGCAAATAATGCCTGTCAAAGAGCAGAACGTATACACTCGTCAGTTAAACTGACGAATAATCGCAATAAAGGTATTACCACTTCGTATTGAATCGGATGAGTGGAGGTGAACGGGCCTCTAAGTTGATAAATTGCCCGAATGGGAACGCATTCATTATGGCCGATCATTCTTAATAAAGAAAATAAACAATTTACATTGTTGCCCGTAATTGAATTACGCTCATCTAATAATAATAATACCCACATTGTTCCGTTTGATCCCCCGTTCGTTTCGTTTATTTCTTCCCAACAAAAAAAAACCCCCCCCCTGTTCGACGCGCCCCCCCCCCTCCCCCTTTAAAAAAAATTACCCCCAAAAAAAAAACACCGAAAAAAAAGGGCCCCCCCCCCCCCCCCCCCCCCCCCCCCCCCCCCCCCCCCCCCCCCCCCGCGGGGGACCCCCCCCCCCCCCCCCCCCCCCCCCGGCCCCCCCCCCCCCCCCGCAACCCCCCCGCGCCCCGCCGGGGGGCCCCCCCCCCGCCAAACCCCCCCCCCACCCCCCGCGCCCCCCCCCCCCCCCCGGCCCCCCCCCCCCCCCGGCGCGGCGCGGCCCCCCCCCCCCCCCGGGGGGGGGCCCGGGGGGGGCGCCCCCCCGGCGGGGGGGGCCCGGGGGGGGGGGGGGGGGGGCCCGGGGGGCCCCGGGGGCCGCCGGCCCCGCCGGGCGCGGGGGGGGGGGGCGGGCGGCCCGGCCGCCCGCCCCCCCCGGGCCCCCCCCGCCCGGCCCGCCCCCCCCCGGCCCCCCCCCCCCCGGGGCGGCCGCCGCCCCCCCCCCCCCCCGCGCGCGGCCCGCCGGCCCCCCGGGGGGGGGGGGGCGCCCCGCCGCGGCCCCCCCCCCCCCCGGGGCCGCCCCCCCGCCCGCCGCCCCGGGGGGGCGGGGCGGCCCCGCGGCGGGCCGGGGGGGGGGCGCCGGGGCCCCCCCCCGCGCCCCCGGCGGCCGCCGGGGCCCCGGGCCCCGGGCCCCCCCCCCCGCCCGGCGCGGGCCCGGGGGGGGGGGGGGGGGGGGGGGGGGGGGGGGGGGGGGGGGGGGGCGCGCGGGGGGGGGGGGGGGGGGGGGGGGGGGGGGGGGGGGGCGGGGGGCCCCCCCCCCCCGGGGGCGGGGGGGGGGGGGGGGGGGGGGGGGGCGGGGGGGGGGGGGGGGGGGGGGGGGGGGGCCGCGGGGGGGGGGGGGGGGGGGGGGGGGGGGGGGGGCGGGGGGGGGGGGGCCGGCGGGGGGCGGGCCGGGGGGGGGGGGGGGCCCCCCGGGGGGGGGGGGGGGGGGGGGCGCGCCCCCCCGCCCCCCGGGGGGGGGGGGGGGGGCCGCCCCCGGGGCGGGGGGCCGCCGCCCGCCGGCGGCGGGGGCCCCCGCCGGGGGGGGGGCGGGGGGGGGGGCGGGGGGGGCGGGGCCGGGGGGGCGCGGGGGGGGGGGGGGGGGGGGGGGGGGGGGGGCCCGGGGGCCCGGCGGGGGGGGGGGCGGGGGGGGGGGGGGGGGGGGGGGGGGGGGGGGGGGGGGGGGGGGGGGGGGGGCGCCGGGGGGGGCGCCCGCCCCCCCCCGGCCCCCGCGGCGCCCGGGGGCGGCCGGGGGGGCCCCGGGCGCGGGGGGCCGGGGGGGGGGGGGGGGGGGGGGGGGG
>JAPWTK010000619.1:97500-237221 GCA_029963805.1 Aromia moschata
GGGGGGGGGGGGGGGGGGGGGGGGGGGGGGGGGGGGGGGGGGGGGTCAGAGATTTAACCCGGTTAAAATATGTAATTGAAATGAATTATACCCACATATCACCCACCTAGTTTGGTCCGGGCGTAGGGCGAAGTGGGGCAAAATGCGCCCTCTTATGAATGTAATTAATTATATAAATAAAAAAAATTAATTAATTATATATATTTTTTATAAAACACTTTTTTATATTTGATATTTTACCAAACTGATTAACTCATAATTTAACAAACCGTTAGCATGAACATAATGGTTATTTCTTGTAAAAGCGTTTTCTATACTCTTTCTCTTTTCGAGAAATTTCTCTTTTCTCTCAACGAGAGGATGTTTCATTTAATTGCAATTCTTTTAGTTGATAAATCACAACTAAAACATGAATTAAATACGTTTTATCCAGAATCGTAATTAAATTAAAGGTGAATCCGGCGGCCCTCTTTCAAAAAAAATACATTTACACTCCGATCTTGTAACAGGTCATTATATGAAACAGCCCTTCGGAAAAAAAAAAAAAAAAAAAAAAAAAAAAAAACGTCATTAAAGATGGCCGAGCTGGACGAATTTTTATTATATCTTAAATGTATAGAGACATCCAAAAAAAAAAACGTCATCAACTCTGGCTATGAACGAGAGAGATGGAAATAGCGGTCATGTCTAAGTTTTTGGTTATGTCAAACTTTTGACAAGTGACTATCACAATTTGTAAAATAAACAATGGTTGTTATATGATGTGACAGTCTTGACAAGTAACTAAGGTTATAAATTCGATTAAGAATAGAAATTCGTCTTTTTTTCTCGACCAACTTTGATGACGTTTTTTTTGTTTTGGACGTCTCTATATAACCTTATTGAATTGTCAAAGCTGTAACATTATGTGAGAACTATTATTTGTTTTAGAATTGTGACAGACTTGTCAAAAGTTTGACAACAACAAATTTTCGTTTTGAGCTTCGACATAACCGCTATTTCCATATATCTCGTTTACAGCCAGATTTTTTTTGGATGGCTCTTTATTATTTGAATTTATCGTATTTTAAAAAATCGTTACAACTTGGTGGGCTGTTAGTTTTTATCTGTAGTTTCTATGGTTTGTTTGTTTATTATTTGCCAAATCGAAAAAATTGTATATATGTGAAATTTCTTAAAAATGAACCTGACCTTCACAAAATAATGTGTAGTAGAGTATTCAGGTCGCTGATTATGAACTAATGATTTAATCTGTTGAAAGCAAAATGGTGGACTCAAGATGGCAGGCAAATTTTCCAAAAATGCATCAGATTATTTTGAATATAAATAGATATCAGATTTTTTGAGAATATAAATAGATAGGCGTGTTACTCCATTAACTTTTAAGCAAGGATTTTCGCAAGATTGGCGCCATTTTTTGACAAAATCCATCGGCTATTTTGTTTTCCAAATTATTTAACCTCAGATTCGGGTTCCTCGAGAACCCAACAATACTGATTTTTGAAAGAATGGCGTTAATTTTTGACAAAGTTTAGGTCGGCAACTTTGTTTTTGAAACTTCTTATTCTCTTCAGCTTTAGATTCCTTGACTTTGAAAACTCGAATACGAATTTTAAAGGAGATTCGCGTACAATTCGATTACAAAATTTGTCAAAATAATGTATAGCAGAGTTTTTGGGTCGCTGAATCATTTAATTTGTTGAAAGCAAAATGGCGGGCTCAAAATGCCAAACAAATATTTCAAATTATGCATGCGATCTTCACGAAAATTGATTTTGAATCAATTTTGAGAATATAGATAGGTTGATGCATTATTCCATTAACTTTTAAGTACGGATTTTCCCAAGATAGGGCGTCAAGGAGTCATTTTTGACAAAATCCATCGGCTATTTATACTTTATATTACCAAGAACACTGATTTTTGTAAAAGTGGCCTCATTTTCTAACAAAGTCGGCCATTGTGCTTTGAAAATTCAGATTCTCTTCCGATTTAGATTCGTTTACCTCTAAAACTATCTGGATCTGGAAGTATTATACTGTCTCATCAAAATCCATTTTAAATCATTTAAAAATCTGTTATCAGCTTTGATCAATCGAGTGCAAAATCTAACAAATCCGGCAAACTTTACAGACTTTAATCCTTTGAAGCAAGAACTTTTCTAGGAATTTTATCTATCTATAAAAATGGTAGTGGTATCAAAAATCACATTCAATAAATCACAACAAAACGATTGCAATGTGGTAAATAATTCTGAACATAAAACTGACCTTAATCCCCTTATAGTCCCTTGCTACGATTACCTTGTATAAATAAGATATACTGAAATATTTTAACTTGTTGAGCTAAAGTTGAGTAATTAGACAATTAACTCTGTGTAGTCAGTAATCGGTCGCTACAAGAATATTAAATAACATTTTACTATCTAATAATAGCACATAATCGTCATTTTTTGACAAAGTCGGCCATTTCGGGTAGGCCATTTTGTTTTTGAAAATCCTGATTCTCTTCAGATTTTCGATTCCTTGACCCTGAAGACGTTTGAAAACGAGTTTTGAAGAACATTCGTCCACAATTAGATTTTTGCCAGCTTTTCGGGCATTTGGCACCGCTGTGCCACTGTTTTAAGCATTTTGGATCGGCCATTTTGTCTTTGAAAATCCTGACTCTCTTCAAATTTAGATTCATTGATCTCAAAAACCTTAGAATACGAATTTTAAAGAGCATTCGCCCACAGTTTGAGTTTTGACCAGCTTTTTGGATGTTTGGGACCGCTGTGCCACCCTGTGAGGCATTTTGGATAGGCCATTTTGTTTCTGAACATCCAGATTCTCTTCAGATTTTTAATTCCTTGACCCCGAAAACGTTCAAAAACGAATTTTGAAGAACATTCGCCCACATTTCGACTTTTGGCCAGGTTTTTGTGTGTTTGGGACCGTGGTACCACCCTGCGAGGCATTTTGGATAGGCCATTTTGTTTCTGAACATCCTGACTATCTTCAGATTTTCAATTCCTTGACTCTGAAAACGTTCTAAACGAATTTTGAAAAACATTATCCCACAATTGAGGAGCTTGCTGCAAGAACGATGCAGCTCCATTTTCAACGCGTGACGAGGTTAGCTGCTTATAATTTCGATAACAATATTAGACGTTATTTAACGCAAATTCGACGCAGCTCAGCATATGTCAGTATGTATACTCCATGCACTGAGATGTGTGGAATTTGCGTTGAATAACGCCTAATATTTTTATCAAAATTATAAGCAGCTAACCTCGCCACGCGTTGAAAATGGAGCTGCATTGTTCTTGCAGCAGGGTCCTCAATCCTTTTGGCCAGCTTTTCGAGAGTTTGGGATCGCTGTGCCACTGTTCGAGACATTTTGGATCAGCCATTTTGTTTTTGAAAATCCTGACTCTCTTCAGATTTAGATTCCTTGACCTCGAAAACATTACAACACGAATTATGAAGAACATTCGCCCACAATTCTATTTTTGACCAGTTTTCAGTTGTTTGGGACCACTGGTACCCCACTATACCCCACTCTACCCCACTCTACTCCGTCTGTCTTGTTTTTATCCGGGGTTACCGAGACCGGTCAAAGGAGGAAGGAAGATTCAGATCGTGAATTATTGTTTCTTTAATACCGGCCCGACAATCAATCTTTCACACATGAAGAGTTTGTAAATCCAACAGTGATATTAATCATTTCGGTTTATATACGGTATGTTATGCTACCTACTGATCCTCTGACGACCGCTTTCACGTATGCCCCCGAGCGACCGGCTCTTACGGTTCGCGGAGGGGGGGGAGAGGGACGCCGCGATGTAATTGTTTTTTCTCCGGCTGGGTTTTTTAATTATCAAATCGGAGAAGAAGAAAAAAAACGCCCATGATGAATGTATGTTCACTACCCATTTGTCAATTGTTTTTTATGACACATACGCTACATATCTCAACATCATGGGTTGCGCTGCTGGAAGTTGTTAAATCGGCTCTTGTATTCGACGGCGCGCTCTTTTTTTTTAATGGGAAGCTAAGGATAATTACAATTGCCGATTAACTGCACTTAGTCGTTCCTTACTGTGGTCTTGAGACAAAAAATGCGATGAAAATGGATCCAAAATTGGGTTGTAAGGAATGCTTCTAGATCATTTGTAGCTTTAAAATCTCTAAAATGAGGGGAAGGCCACACACAACGCCCAGAAAAAATTAGTTTGGGCGGGGATTATAGGTTATATAACAAGTTATAAGACTAATATTATTTGAAGAAACCTTGGACAGAATGGAGCGAGATATTTGGAATTCTTGCAGGAAGAACTAGTCCCAAATTTGGCTACTCTGTTTCGTAATCCGGTAGAAGCTGATGTCACGAATAGAAACATACAAATGGCCATCGAGATTTCCAGATTTCACTCCGTTTGACCATTTTCTATGGGGGTATTTGAAAAGCAAAGTTTTTAGGACCAAACCGGCAATTTTTTTTTACAATAATTAACGGTTTTTGACAATGGAAATATGGATTATTACTAAAAAAACCTTTTAACTTAAAAAAAATGAACACAAAGTGAAAAATCGATCTTTACATTCATTTTTAGCACAAACGTCAATTTCAATCATTCCAAGCACTATGAAAGAAAAGCCGCAGCGCTTTGAAACTATCAGGGTTTCTTTGGGATAGTTTAAGGTTGGAAAGTTATTGGAGTCAATAACCTTAGTTTATCTATTATTTGCAAAGTTATACAAATATCCCTAATTATGCAATATTTTACTTTTTTTTTCAATCAACAATTTCGTTTCGATTTTTTTTTCTTAGAAAAAAAAAACACTACTTCTTGTAAAGGATACTTTGCGGTTTTTAAAACCCTACTTGAATTTTCTATACGTTCATTATATCCTGAATAATTGATTATCAGATTAAACAATGACTTTTTTGCTTTGAACTGCGATAACTCAACTAAAAATCATCGCACAGGGCTTGGTAATAGGTCAAATTAAAGATAATTATATTATCTACACGACCCTTATGAACATATCGAAAAAAAAATGAGGTCCGTGGATCTTTTAAAAGACCAGCAAAAATTTCGAAAAATGTTTTTCAATGGTTTTCTTATGATTACGCAAAAACGGTTGATGCTCAAAAATTTTAAACTCAAGATCCAAAAGGAGGAAACTAGGAGCTTGTGTTTTGTTTTTTTTCTTTTCCCTGCGACCATTTTCCCCAAGTTACAGCTCCTTGAAAATCACCTACAAATTTGGGATTTTTTATACAGGGTGTCCTCTAATTAATGGTGCACATCAAAACAACATATGTATTTCTTATGTCAAAATATTAGTAATAAACCAAACATACCTTAGTCCAAAAGTCGATAATAACCAAGATACAGGGTGGCAAAGTTGAAATTTGTTTTTTTTTTTTTAAATAAATTCTGAATAAATAGGAATAATGGCACGAAATTAGAGATTCGGGGTTTTTTTTCTCAAAAAAACCTCCCTCAAAACACTCGCCTCAGAAAAACCCCGAATCCCTAATTTCGTGAGATTATTCCTATTTATTCATAATTTATTGAAAAGAAAAAAGGAAAACCGAATTTAAACTTTGACACCCTGTATCTTGGTTATTATCAACTTTTGGACTAAGGTATGTTTGATTAATTACTAATATCATAATCATAACATAGTATAAAACAAAGTCGCTTCCCGCTGTCTCTCCCTATGTATGCTTAGATCTTTAAAACTACGCAACGGATTTTGATGCGGTTTTTTTTAATAGATAGAGTGATTCAAGAGGAAGGTTTATATGTATAATACATGCATAATATAGTAGAGAAATCCTGATAATTTGATAAACCGGGCGAAGCCGGGGCGGGTCGCTAGTTTTGATATAAGAAATATGTGGCTTTGATGTGTACCATTAATTAGAGGACACCCTGTATATCCTTTAATATCTGCCCCTAGTGTAGTATTATATTTGACAGTGCATAGTTATACCAAATTTCTTCCCTTAAAGTACTCTTAAAGACCCGTGCAAGACCTATTCTTATATTTTTTAATTATGATCAAGGACTAAAAAATGGGGGAGCATCCATTTATAAACCTAATCCTGTACATACACACATATATTACATTCACTCTGTATATATTTTGAGCTAACCTTGTTATTCACAGTCCCGATAGACGTCAACAACATTTAGAGTACGAGAACACAAAACCCACCTGAAGACAGGCAATCTGAATAGAAATTCCATCGTCATCTTTTTATACGTCCGATGTTAACTAGTCCGCCCGTATATTCATTTCCAAGAAGGTCGCATCTAAATTGTAATCGCAACAATGTCCGAATGGCTTCTCTCCACGAAATAAGTGACAAAGCAGCGCTCTATAATTTGAATCGGAAAGCGGCCGAAGATAATGTATTCCATTTATGTGATTACGATTATTACACATGTATGTATTGTCGCCTAACCAGATCGTTGCGGAGATACGCCGTCGCCGCAGGACCCTGTATGATATATTAAGTACAGTAGCGTGGACGGATTTCCCTACAGGTAAGCGCGGATCTGAAATCAAACGCATTGTATTTAAAATTGAACCATTACATTCCGATGAGATTGCCTCGATTTGCTTGGCAAATAAGTGTGTTGCTATTAGATAATCGAACCGATGTTGCTACCAGCGCGCTGCGAGCGTGTCGCGACAAGTTTGAACAGAACTGTGCCTGGTGAGGCTTTCCCCACCCTGAGCTCGCTGTACAAGTCAGTGGGTCGCTTAGTTTGACTGTAGCAGTCGTTTGAATTAGTTTACGCACCCGTGAAGTGTCGAAAAAAATGTTAAGTGTTCAGATGGAGCAACGAGATGGCAACGAAATCCGGGTATGAAATACGAGGTGTGTAATTAAGTAATGATCGCAACGTAGTGCCCGATCTAGCAACACTTCGGAGATGGGACTTGGGAGGGCGGTAGGTTAACATATGATGGTAGGTTAACCTTCAGGTTCTTTGTGACTGTTTTCGTATACCGTTCTTTTCTAGTGCGTTTTAAATGAGTTTGAATGTGTCAAGGTTTTCTAGCTTGGGGAGATTTTTAAAGGAAGTTTTTTCAAGCCAGTTTCGTAAGTTAGGAGGCTTTCAAACATCGGTCTATATTCGAGAGTTATTTGTTCAAATATCAGTTTAAATGAGACAGAAAAATCAAAATGGTTCCAGATTTAGAGTTTTACAATGAGTTCAAAAAAAATTTAAAAGGTGGTCAGAAATTAAAGAAAATGGTTTAGTTTTTAATTTGTGGTTCTCAGCCTCTTTATTATCTAATTTGAGTCCTTGTAATTTTTAATAAAAGGGTAAAAATAAATAATACAAAAAAAGAGGTTCCAAATCAAAAGATTTGAAGGAGAAATGAATGTAATTCTATTCAAAATTTATATTTAAACGACGATGGGTTGAGTTGGGTATTTGAGATTCAGGTAAATATCATTTTGAAATAATGTAGTTGGATCTTGGAAGGTTTGTATTGAAGTTGAGGTATATAGAGAAGATTCCTTAAATGTGTCGATGTACAGTGAGTGACAAGAATTGTCGCAGAACGTTGTTCCGCTGTTCTTAAGTTTTTTCGCCAAACTTATAAGGTAATGTATTTGTTTTAGCGATTATTACTTCAAGCATTTCACATTAGATTAAGTATCTAAATATCTGAAATCTGTGCTATAATATTACTTTCTGCATGTATTTCAATTAAATCAGGTTATGATTGTCTGGATAGTCTACGTAGCGGACAATATGAGCATGCTCATATTGCCCGTATTTAATTCGAGACAGGAGTACAATTATTGTATACTCGGGGTGACTGGATGTTTGTTTTGCAAAAGATGGGCTCATACCTACTGTGCTGTTGTTACTAATAAAATTAAATGTTTGTACTGTTCAGTAAACTATTCAGTGTACTAGATACATATGTAGGTAATTATTTTTCTTGTTTTTGCTTTGTTCAATAATAAATATTTATAAAGACTTGTTTCAAATATATTACTAATTACTAAAAGAATAAAACGTACATCATATACCAAAACAAATTCAAAATAATATTACCCGTCCTGTGCTCATATTTTCCCCCCTACTTGGGAAATATGAGCACAAATATTGTTAAAAAAGAAACGTGTATAGAATGTTGGTGTTATGTTTTTAGGCATTTTGAATATTCTATATAACCTAAAAAGGTTTTGTCGACTTTATCTATTTTCAATTTTGAAGTTGTTTGACAGGAAATAATGTAAAAATGTATTTCTCATTAACATGGTCATAATACCCACATTTACTATATCCCTTATTTTATGAAAACCTTGTATAATTATGATATATCTTTGCTCAATAGGTTGAGTAATTAGACAGTTAACAGTCAGTCTGTAATCGGCCGCTACAAGATTATTAAATAATATTTTACTATCTCATAACGGTACATTGGCGGCTACACAGCTATAGAATGTGTCACACAGTGCGTGTAATTAACAGAATAATATAACTTCTAGCCGAGGAGTGTCACATTCATGAAATATGACGAATATCCCGCTAAAAATAAGCAACTTAATCCCCTTCGCGTACCGGAGGCGCGATAAAAAAGCGGAAAGTTTCTTTAGAAAATCCGACATGACAAATAGTTTTTGTCAAATTCTCGGGTTGTGTAGGTAGCGAGATTAGCATCCCGAAACGATGGATTCCCGGGGGATGCGAGAGGCGCGCAGGGCGTTGTAATTCAAAATAAACAAGTGATGGAATTTATTACGGTTTACTACACCAATTCCCGTCAACGTTTCCACTCTAATTGGTCCTTATTCTCGAAAATACATTCTAATTAGCGCGTACGGTTCTTAGAATATAATCCTCCGTCTTAAATTTTATCCGCCCCAAACAATAAGCCGCCACGGGAAAAATAAAAAGCAACACCGACAAATTTCGGGCGCTCGCATCGTTTTACGATGTAGATGCAGAGCAGGTGCATGAAGGTTACCTACAGATGATTGATCTATAGATACAAACGTGCAGTATAGATTTTATTGCAGCTTCTGATATTCACTTCATAATCTGCAAATTATAATCTAATTATTTTTTTGCAAGAATATCTGAATCACTAGTTTTTATTGACAATAAACTGATCAATTTATTCATCAATTTGTTCAAATGATTTTAGTCAAATAAACTTTTTTGGACTGCTTAGTTTGTTTTACACCAAATCAAATTTTCATGTGGTGATTGTCAGTGGTCAATTGTACCAAAATTTATAGGTAATTTACAGTTTAAGGTTATCTAAAGTGTTTTACATAAACAAAATAACCATAACCTCACTTTTGTGTGTGTTGGTCCTACTGAATTGACATTTTATTCATGACGACATAGAATTTATTGATGACCATATTGGTGGCAAATTTGAAATCCCGCTTTACACCAGTCCAACTTGCCCTTGAAACTACTTGATGAATAAATACATCAATTTATTTTTAGTGTAAAGCTAGTATACTACATAGTCACTGGAACTGATCGAAATAATCTATTAATTGAAAAACAATCGATTTATGAATCACTTGGTTATAGTTTTACAAATGATCGACTTATCGATGACCAAACCAATTAAACAATATATTTTCAAGATGGCCGCACTTCCCACCGCAAGTCAGTATCAACATCCTTGTTTTAAATG
This sequence comes from Aromia moschata, assembly GCA_029963805.1. Classification (NCBI taxonomy): domain Eukaryota; kingdom Metazoa; phylum Arthropoda; class Insecta; order Coleoptera; family Cerambycidae; genus Aromia; species Aromia moschata. The sequence continues at coordinate 107,185 of JAPWTK010000619.1, forward strand.
GAATCCTGTTTATTGCATATTTAGATTTTGCATGTTATTTTAGGTAGATTTTCATGTGGTTTTCTTACACATAAGTTGCCGCGTTTGAGATTTTTGAAACTTTGTTCATTAGTACCATAACATTTGAAACTACATATATATATAGCCGCCATTTTAAGAAATAGGGTATCGGTACTGTGGTTAGTAGGACCCTAAGAGATTGCAAAACTGGTTTAATTATCTCTCAATGATATACAGGATGCTTAAAACAGAATCATCATTTAACCCAACTACAAACCATCCAAATGAAAATATGCAATATTAAATGCATTCGACAACTGGCATTTTTAAAACAAAAGTTGGTTAGAAAAAAAGGCCATGATAAAACTTGTCTCTCAGAGTCTCACAATCACTAATTTGTTAGAATTTTCATATGCATCAAAAAGCGTCTGGTTTTGCGCCAAACCGTTTGATTTATGTATTCTTAAACACGAAAATGCTTTCCAATGCTTTTCCAATCGTAAGTCAGAAACGAAGAGAAGATTTCGAACTATCTAACTAATAAACGTTCACACGTTTGCCTTGGTTTATTATGAAATTACATCACACTATTCAATATATTACATACAGCGGAGGTTGTTCAACAGCACCAGCTGACACAGGACTACTGCAATCAAATTAAATTGAGGTAACCCCCATCACAACCTTACACATCACCCATTACACACTGTTGCTTACGAATTTTGTAGATATGCCTAGAACAAAAACAATTAGCAAATCTCTTGAGGTTTTTGCTTAAATGTTTTTGAGACCATCAGAATACCAGATACTTGACTTGTCCGTTTAAATGGCAGTTTTGAATAGTATCAGGCAAACATTTAGAATAACATTAATTTAAAAAAATATGCTTCGATTTACAGAACTTCAATATTCTTTATTTTTCTATCTCACTTTGTCCAAGTCAGACATCTCAAGATTTTGTTATTCATATTGAATGAGTAGGTATATCAATTTCGAATTGCGAATGTTGTTCTTCATGAAGCTCTAAAATAAACCAAATATCAAGATCAATCACGAATATCTACAATTTTACTGTATCCAAGATGAATACTCCTAAATTATTTCACGAAGTTCAACAGAGGAATAAATATCTTCAGTAGTTTTCAAGGTTTTATACCATCTAATTCGAAAGAAATACTAAACATTAAATATTTATATTTTCTTCTTTGATGAAAAAACTTCAGATTATTAATTTCAAACATATTGAAAAATTATGAAAAATTTCACTCTAAAATTTCACATTCAAACGCTTACATCTACTTATTGCTTCAGAGAGAGAAACAAAACACAATGCAAACAATAAAAAGTTGCCCATCGAAATGCATTTTCCAACGAATTGAACAATTCGGCAAACTTTTACGGAGGACGAACGAGAAGGGTGATCCACACAAAGCGGCTTTATTTTGGTTCAATTTGTCCCAAAATGCCCACAATGATAACGCACCTGGGCTTCAAATTTGACGCATCAACTGATGTTTGTGAAAATTAACACCGAAAAATGTCTATTGGATCAGTTCCGTATACGACACTTTTAAAAATGGAACCTTATTTATTCCAAACACGCCTGAACGGCGTCCAGGTGTCCTTTGTAACAAAAGAAGGTATTAGGCGCTTCGGATCCGTGAGCTTAAGAGACGGATTTTATGATTTTCTTTAAAGATTAAATGGTGGAACGCTGTTTAGGTAAAAAATATTTGGCACCTTCATTATTCTAAGCTGCTGAGTTAAAACTTTTTGTATAATATGGCCTAGCCTTTGTGTCTCTTGGAATTGATCGCAATCTTTGTGCCCCTGAAATCTGGTCCAGAATCCTACGCATACAAACTTTTTATATACATCAAAGTGTTCTTAGACAATGCTCTGATACCACGTAAGTTTTTCCCATGCCAGCATATAATACACGACATTATACTAAGGAGGATTAAAGTCATCAACATTCGTCACAATAAGCGGATATAGCGAAATATACAGTATACGGGATTGACAGAAATTAATTCCTTTTAGAAAGTTCCAAATACTATAACATATGGCGACTTGTACTTTAGTTTAAATTTTCAGAAAGCAACTGTTCAGAAAATAGTAGTATTACTTCCGGTTCTCTTAACCATTTCCGTACGGGAAAAAAATCAGTACAAGTCGACCTTCCAATTAATATGAAAAATACATATAAAATCAATGAATTTGATGTTTTGCATCACCGACTTCGGGGGTGGTCGATATATCGACCACTCCCGGACGCAATGGAAAGTACAATGTAAAAAATTTTAAAAATCCCGGAAAAATCAAATTTTGTACAAAACTAAGCTAGACTGGTGGCTTTACCTTTCAAAATTCCAAACAACATAATTCGGTGCATAAACAACGAATTATAAACGATAAATTACATAAAAAACAAGGGTTATAACGCTGAAAACGCTCAACAAAAAGACTCAGGGACCGCCAAAAAAAACACGGGTTTCATTATTTTGAAAGAGCTTTCGAATAAAAAAAATCAACCCCCAGAAACTAACCCCCAAATAGGGGTGGGTAAGTTTAGAATTTCAAATGGACACCCTCAAAATTTTTTGCAGATTCCGATTCTAGGGATAAAAATAAAAACCTTTTTGCCCCAAAATTTTTTTCCACTCGGCATAGATAATGCTCCAATCGCAAAAAATCAAAATAACCCTTTCCCCACAGCAGTACACGTGTCCAAGATGCTCGAAAAGGTTTGTGCCTACTTCTTTTAGAACAGGGTTTATTGCACAGGAAAAGTAGGTCAGAAATATTCTTGATCATCCTGGACATTTGACTACGAAAATTTGATTTTCCGCAATTGTAGTGCCACCTAGGACAAGAAGAAAGAAATTTTTTGGGACAAAAGTTTCTTATTTTTACTCTGTATAAAACTTCATTTTTCAGATTTTTTCTAATTATTAGCTTTTTTTGGGTCCGCTCTTCCGTGCTCCCTAATTTCACGCAGTATTATTTTATTTTATCTGTTTTTAAAACATCAAAATACATAGATACACCAATTTTACCGTAAAACTACTAAAAAGCTTATTTGACCTTGAAATGTTCATTTTCATGGTCAAAGATGTCACCCAGATTTTTTTTTCAATATTTCCTGTATTCAGCTCATAATTTCCCCCTAAAATATAACAAATTTAATTTTTTTTGGTGGTCGATATATCGACCACTCCCGTACGGAAAAGGTTAAATAAACTACATACATACACATACACATTGCAAAAGGGAATATCAATCAAATTCTTGAAGGAGGGAAAAGTCTCGTATACAGTGTGAGTTGGTATTGGTAGGGCATATTTGATCAATATAATCGTTGTTTCATAAAATATGGTAAATTCATATATCTGAGGCTGTTTGCACACTTTTTTGCGACCTTTTTCAAATATTGCCGAATATACAGGGTGTTCATATACTTCTGGGCGTTTACTAACTATCTTATTTTAAATGGAACACTCTATTTTTACAAATTTGGAAAGAGCACACAATTATTGAGTCGATTTTTTTAATTGACAGATGTTAGGGTCTGTAAAAACCGTTATAACTGTTTTTGGGTGATAGGCTTCCACTTCATTTTGGGCAAGGTGTAAGAACATAAGGTGATCCGTATTCCGCAATTAAAATAAAATCGGAAATTCTATAAAAACTGTTCAATCTATTATGTTACATTTTGCCACTTTCAAATCAAGATAACTTGTTTAGTTCAAATGGAACACTCTGCATTTTTTCAGCTCAAGGTGTCTAGCTTTCAGTTATTTTTTTGCTCATACGCACATCACTGGGGTTCAAGTTACAAATTCCAGAAATATTTTCGATTTTCTTCGATTTTCAAGCATTTGTCTTAAAAATTGCCATCAAACTACCTATGATAGCAAACAGAAAACTTTAAAATTTAATCAACCACTATTCACTGTTTTTTTTTTAAATAACAAAGATTTAAAATCAGTTTAATTAGTTTCTTACACATACAACGCTTTTGAAACATGTATAATATATAAAATACGAGGTGTGGCTATTAAATAACCGAACTGATGCTGTTACAAGCGCGCTTTGAGCGTGTCGCAACAAGTTTGAAGAGAACTGTGTTTGGTAATACTTTCCCCACTCTGAGCTCGCTGGACAAGCAAGTGGGTGGCTCAGTTTGACTGTAGCAGTCGTTTGATTTAGTCTACGCACCAGTAACGCGTCGAAAAAAATGTTCAGTGTTCAGATGGAGCAACGGGTTCATCCCAAGTTTCTTGTTAAACTGGGGAAAACTTTTACAGAACCTTATGCAATGTTAAAAGACATGCACGGGAATTAATTTTTATCCAGCACACAAGTTTTTGAATGGTTTAAGCGGTTTAAAGAGGGACGTGAAACGACCGAAGACGATCCGCGTCCCGGACGGCCTTCAAAGTCAAAAACGGACGAAGACATTGAAAAAAATTGGTAAATTAATCTGCGAAGATCGTCGTCAAAGCATTCGAGGGCTTGCTGAAATAACAGGAATTGACAAAGAATGTATTCGCCAGATTTTGTATGAATCGTTCAACGTGCGTAAAGTTTGCGCAAAAGTGGTGCCAAAACGTCATCACTCCCGAGCAAAAGGAATCAATAATGAACGTTTGCGCTGACATTCTAAACAACATTGATACTGATCCAGGCTTGTTAGTGTAGAAGCGGTTAAAGCAAAAGCGGCGGAGGTTCTGAACCAGCTGACAGAAGCGCGACTTCCAGCACTGCTTTCAACAACGGAAAAGTCGTATGGAGCGGTGTAGAGATCGCCAAGGGGAGTAAATGGAAAGCGAAAAAGTTGCTACTGTAATTGGTAATTAATAAAAAGTACGCGTCGTTTTTATAGCCACATCTCGTATATACATTAAATAATAGAAATAGTATTATACCCAATAAACTTTATTTTCAAACTGATTATTTTAGATGCTATTGCTCTTGCAAGTTATGTTTACACATACCATTTTACAGTTGATACACTGTATTTTAAAGGCACACTGAGCCTATAGACGCAATCTATTGAAAATTTGAAATATTTTTTGGCGTTTTTCCCGCGACGTTCATCCAATTTACTCTGTATATTCGGAGAGACAGTGAAATATGATTCACTTTCTTTCGTATTCGAAGCGTGAGGTAGAGCCGAGTTGAGGGCGCTTAGCGCATTTTCTGGTTTGGTTGTTTTCGACAATGAGGCTTTTAGAAAATAACTTTAGTTTAAAAGTCAAAGCGAAGATGAATTGCCCGCCGAGTGGACGAACGCATTTTTGTCATTTTCCCCGGCGGTAATGGCGAAAACTGGTTTGAGGGATCGGGGCCTCGACGGCGCTGCCTTTGCGCCTTGTTGTTGCGCTAAAAGCCGCAATTTCAACAAAATTACGTCACTAAATTTTACAGCTCCGGTACACGGTTTAGTTTTTATTGGACGCGCTTATTATACAAATTAGTAACCGCACGGCAACAGCATACTTTCGCGAACGGGATTTTAAGAAAGTAGTATATATTTATTTAGTTTAAAAAGGCAGAGAAACCTGTACGGTCAGCGACTGATGCTCGATGCCACGCCACGGAGGAAAATTAATGCTTATAATCGGACGTACTTTCCGTACAAAATAAATTATGCTATTTAAGGCATACTCACTCACTCACTGCGTCCGATTCGACTACGGACTGGTAACCGATGAGAAGATAACCATCGCGTAAGTGCTATAACTTTCGCTACCACCTCGTGTAATGATTATTACTTATCAGTAAAGTCCGGGAAAGTATGCTATCACGCAGAGCCGGCACTATACAACTCTTTGATAACACAGCCACACACAAAAAAAATTCTGACCTTACTGACCATAGTCCATAGAGGTCTCACTATGTGTACTATGTGTTTTTGGGGTCGCCGGGGTCAGTTTCATCCCAGCACGTCTGGGTTCGGCCATAACCTCAAAAAAACACCCTCAAATTTGCTATATCCGTTAAAACCACAAACCCTATGGCTCCGAAACTTGATAAACCTATAATACAATAACCAACTGACCCCACAACCTAATAACTCCATAATCCCACAGCCCCATAACCACATAACCCCATAACCCTAAAACCCGGTGAAAAAAAGTTTCTGACGTGGGGGTCTGACTATGTGTACTGTGCATGTTTTTGGGGTCGCTGAATCTGCATCCGGGGTCAGTTTTATCCCAGCACGTTAGAGTTCGCATAACCAAACAACTGAAAATCCCATACAAAACACAAACCCTAACATCAGTCGATACTATTAGAGACATCCAAAAAAAGTCATCAAAGTTGGCCGAAAACGCCAACCTTTTCTCGCAAACGCCCATTTTTTTACAGAGTATTGATGTCTCCCTAAGGGTTTTTTTAAATAAAAAAAAGACCATTCGCCTTTTCCAAAAATTTCATAAAAACGGCGGTGCCGGAGGAAGCGACCACAAACACCGTGACACGTGATTTTTATACATAAGATATCCGGAACGCCGTAATACACTTTCTCCGTAAGACGGCGAGCTATTCCGATAGCGACCTACCAGCGGTGTAAACGGGTCGACAGCCGCATCGAAAACAATTTTTTGTCTCGAGTTAGCCACTTGTTAATTGGTGTATTGTATTTACAGATTAGGTGATTTTGTGTGGATTTCTGCAATACTGGAACAGTCGTTAACATTTATGAATGGTTTTAAAAAGATGATTGACTTACAAGGATTTTACAATAGAAGGATCACATATTTTGTGTATTCCTTGCTATCGTCGATATATATTTTGTGATCGCCCAGAGTGTAAAAGACATTTAGATTCAAATATCCATAAATAAATATATCTTGTACGGTTAGAAAAGAGAAATTTTGGTTTGATTTGTACATAATGTTGTGCGAGAAACGTGGCCGACAATATTTACTTTAGACGCTTTTTTTGCCAAATATGTATCAGATTTTCTATTGCCTACTAGTGATACACATACGCAATAAAATGTGGCTGACGGTGGACGAAACAACAGATTTTCGGTTTCGCTTTAATAAATATAAATATATAAATATAAACGCGATATAAACTTTTGCCTTCAAATATCCCCAAAGGAAATAGTCCAGCCAACTTGGGCCGAAAAAATATAGGGCGTTCCATTTGAACTAAACAAGTTATCTCGATTTGAAATTGGCGAAATATATAAAGTAATAAATTGAACACTTCGTATAGCTTTTTCTAATTTATTTTAATTACATAGTATGTAGCACTTTATGTACATACTCCACGCAAAAACTAAATGGCAGCCTACTACCCAAAAAAAAAAATATATATATATGACGGTTTTTCCAGAGGTTTTTCCAGACCTTAAAGGCATGTGTTCGACTCAAGATTAACTATATGTTATTTCGAAATTTGTAAAAACATATCAGATGTTTAATTTAAAATAAGGAACGTATTCCGCGCCAGAAGTATATGAACATCCTGTAGATTCCGTAATAACTTTGAAAAGGTTGCAGAAAGGATATAAGAGTCATCTTAATGCTTAAGAATTCTATCATATAGATAGTGGTGGAGGTGTGGCTATTAAATAACGGAACTGCTTTCATAACACTTGTTATTCGTTACCAATTACAGTATCAACTTTTTCGCCTTCAATGTACTCCATTTGGCGATCTCTACACCGCTCCATACGACTTTGCCAAAGCAGTGTTGGAAGTCCGCTTCTGTCAGCTGGTTCAGAACCTCCGTCGCTTTTGCTTTAACCGCTTCCACACTTTCATCACAAGTAATCGCCGTGTCTAACAAGCCTGGATCAGTGTCGAAATCTAACGAACACATTCTTTGTCGATTTCTGTTATTTCAGCAAGCCCTCGGATGGTAGGACGACGATCTTCGCGGATTGATTTACGAAATTTTACAAAGATTCATCAAAGATTCAAACGTCGTCGGTCGTTTCACGTTCCTCTTTAAATCGTTTAACCATTCAAAAACGCGTTTAAACCATTGCGCGTAAACTTATTAACTTGTAACTCTGATTCCCAGTAATAAGGGATTGGGTTGGCCCCGTTTCTCCCCTTCGGCCCCCCCCCCTTTTTTTCGCGTCACTGGTACGTAGACTAATTCAAACGATTGCTACAGTCAGACTGAGCGACCTACTGGTTTGTCCAACGAGCTCAGGGTGTCTCGAAACATGTCAGTTTGGTTATTTAATAGCCACACACCGCATCTCCTTTTTTTGAAGTTTTATTGTCACTTAAGTTAGTTATTGATATATAACTAGCAAGTCATTTTTGTTTCTCTAAGAACTACATATGTTAAATTCGTTAATAGTTTAAGTTATACTTTTTAACTATCTTCTGGTCCTTTTTCACCTTTTTTTACACCATTCTAAAAACGAGATTTTACGACTAAAAAATTATTGTTAATATTTTAGCATCAGATTAGCACCATTACAATGTAAACAAGTTCTGAAAAATTCCACATGACATCATCTTCATTATTATTATTACCACAAATACTCCTCTAAACTTTTAAGGCACCAAATATTCTCATGATCTTATTTAAAAATTACCCACTTAAACATTTTGACGTGATAGAACACAGTTCACATCTGCTACTCTGATGAAAGATTATTTAATTATTTAGAATTCCAAGTATGTGTCATCGTTTTGTTTCAAGTTTCACGAGTGCCTAGTCAGGCATTTAAATTAGAAGACTTTAGAGACGTTTCAGATTCACAAAATAAACAAACTTTTAGGACGCAAATAAAATGTCTGGATATAAAATGATACCCGTCCTCTATTCCGATGTGCCATAAATAACACACGATATCCGTTGTTCTGGAAATAATCTAGTAATAGGGAGCATGATTGTTAGAAATTTATATCTAATTAAAAAGTTATCGTTTTTATTTGGTGTTAGCTTAACTGCCGTACGTATAAAGTTAAATTTATTTTAACTGACTATCGGAACGACTCCCAAATGAGCGATATTGAAATAAAAATAATGGCGTTTGTCCACAGTTTTATGGAACAAAAGACAAATTTATGTGACTGCGCAGCACATTCATCAGGCCGGCGTTTCAACACTAGCTTTAATTAATTGTTTATGTTATAGTTCGACGAAAGCCCGGGATTTATTAGGAATGCTTTTTCCTTTTTCGAACAACGGGTATACTGCACATAATAGGTCAAAACCTTCCATAGTTGGACGACTCCATGTTGAGACGAATCACTTTAAGAATCAAATTTGTTATTCCTACATGTTCGAGAATATTCCGTGAAATTTACAAAATTACACGGTGTCCAACCGCAGTGGGTATATGTATGCATATCTCAAGAACTATCATTATTAAAATCCTGAAAATGTAAATCGAGCTTGGGCTTAATTTCGGTCTTTACTGGTAGGTACACATGAGTGGAGAGACAAGAGACGTTATAATATTAATATTACAGATAAATGATCATTTCGTATTGTATAGATCTAATGATCAGTTTCTTACCTCCATTATAATTTTGTATAGTTAATTAAATAAAACGGTCAAATAATGACTTACGTACCATGTTACTACATGGTACACTTTCAATAATTATTACCCTCCTATACCACTCAAAAAACCCGGCAAGAATAACGGCACTTTCCAACGAAAATTTCCAAAACACAGAACAATAAAGGATATTAAATTTTATAGGTTAGGTTGTTAGGTTCATGAAATCAAATAACTCGCTTTCTGCGCTGTCACGTGTGAGAGGTGGGAGGTGCCCACCTCCCACCTCTCCTCCTTATTTGCCTCCTCTATGCAGTTTTTTAAATGACCTTTAATGCCATTGGAGGTTAAATCTGTTAGCAATGTTGTAATGATGTAGGTAATATTTCGTATTAGTACATACATATGTGAAAACATTGGTATAGGAGGATTGCCACCACGGCGATACACTAGGCGCTGGGTCGTTTATGAGGGCTAATATGTTGCAAATAATAGTGCAAGAACTCCTTTGAGATATGTTTATTAATATTTCAATTTTTAGAAATTATTTTTTACCTTATATATGAATTTAAAAATGAAAGGTAATTCAAGTATTATAGGTAGGTAGGTTTATACATTTCATAGTCCATTATATTTATACAGAGTGTGATACCAAAACCTTTCATTTGATGTATCTAGAAAACTATGTAAATCTTCCAGTTTAGAGATTACTTATTCTTAATGAATCACCCTGTATATATGTTAGTGTAAATTAATACAATAACAAATCCGCTCATCCTATTACAACGATCAGTAAATAACAAATGTTTATTTTACATTCAACATCAGTTCATAAAATACACAGGCAAATTTTCACTAAACGGTGTCTTACTGCTGGGAAGTTTTTTTGGACGTTGCCTTGGACGTCATCAAAATTGTGGATGACTACACATGTAACCCAAACATAAACATAGATAAACGGCTAGGTCGTTACGTGACCATGTCGAGGTCGCTGCATGTCGCTCGCGTTAATATTTCGCAAGACAGATCCCATTAATACACGCCCAGGAGTATTTTCAATACTAAAATGAATGTATTCGATAGGGACGCGAATCGCCGTCGCAATCAGTTAGGCAGCGATAAGAAGCAACCGTGGGGGCTAATAAAAAACCCGCAGACTATGACCAGATTGCTCGCTCGCGAGTGCGTTTTGATATTAGATATCAGCCAATTCGGCTGGGGAGAGAGACACCCCAGCATGAACCCAGCCGAGTAATGCTCACGTTGCCACCCCGAATAGCTGCAATATCGCGCTGCTCTGGCGCACTTCGCATGTGACTAAGCGCGGTATCGGGAGGAGGCGCTATCACGCGACTATACGGGATATCCTGGCAATAAATTATCCTGCCGGGAGTCGAGTGCGCGGTTCGCGGGGAGGGCTAATATTCGTTTCGGACTTCATTATGCCCGTCGACACATGCGTTTGTCGTGCCGAAACCAGACGGCGCGCCGTAAGGCCAGGTCCAGACTGTCCAATTTTGTCGCGGAAAAGATGACAACAACTTTGTGTTTTCTATTTTCTATCTAATTCTCTTACTAGGACATATCTAACTTTGTTGAGACATTTTTTGAAGCGGATTTCCTTGGCAATGTCGACAAATTATATTATCTTGTATTAGTTAGTATGTAAGCTCTTATCTCCACATTTATCTTGCACTGGGTGTACGATGTCTCAGACAGTTGGTGTAATTTTTGGTTTTGAATTTGATTAAGGCAATAAAATGTCATTTTTGAATTTGTAATGAATTTTATTTCCCTTGCATTTATCTTAACACCAACTCGGAGAGATCAGAAATTGCTTAGTGATGTGGAAGAGACCTTACATATGTATCTTTCTTATATTTTTTTCTTATCTTGGTAGTTATATTATCTTCTTTCAGGTCTTATCTTTTCTTATCTTATCTTGGAGTATCTTTGTCTTTGATCTGTGTCTCCATATCATGAACTTGTCTCAAGATTTTATTACTGATTGTGTCTTTTGTACTTTAGGTACAAGTTATTTTCCCGATTTTTACTCCTAGTATCTCAACTACTTGTGAATGATTTGAGCAAGTACTGGCTGTTTTGTTTTGTTGAGGGCAGCAGCCTTTACATATAGCAGCTAAAGATGGTATCTGTTGTCCAATTCAAGTAGTGCTGTGTTCGAAGCATCTCACAAAACGAGCTGGAACCTCGTGAGATTCTAGATACCTATTTTATATTTGTGTTTGTTAGTTTTAAAGGACCGGAGATACTGTGGGAGTCCCCTGGAAGCTGTTCGGTTGGTTTAAATCCCAGGTTAGTTGGTAGATGTGACACCTCGGTTCTTAATTCAGGGTCATTGTAACCCCAACAACTACCGTACTCCAGATAGCCGAAACTGAAATTTCGTTTGAGAACGTTTGTGTTCAACACTGTTAGAAACACCTCTACCCCTGAGAATGTTGGCTAAAATTGCATCGTGTTTTCCATTTCGATGGAAAATCAGGAACAGGCTTCAAAGGCTTCAGTCATGTTTTAACAGTTGGTGTACAATGTAGCGCAACCAAGTTCGTCAGTGTGTACTGACCTTAAAAAAGATGCATGGCACACTGGATTTTCGAAGATTAAATTTCTGTCGTGGCCCCCCTCTCGCCCAGACAATGCGAAGGCAAAGTCGGAGGGATCAGATATATATAGGAAACGCATTTATTTAATTATACAGACGAGTGAGTCTCGCCTACACCCGTCCGCAATGGATGATGATTCATTTACATATTAAAAGTGTTTTTGCGCGTCGGGAATCGATGATGCCAAGGATGCCGGTTTTATCCGGGCCTCGGTTTTTGACAGTGAAATGTCTGCGGCTGGAGTCATGCGAATTTATATAAGATTTAAATCGGCAAGAAAGGAGGGATTCTTGGTTAGATACATTGGTGGAGGATGCACATTAGGTCAAAATTCATTTTTGACTTCAGAATCGTAATCAGAATATCTACTTTTTACTTTTTAATGAAATTTGACAGCTTGTTGACAGCTGTCATTAAGTCGAAATTTATTCTTGACTTCAGATTCGTGATCAGCGACCAAAAAAAAAAACAATATAAAAGTCCTAAAAAAATAATTAGAAATGTTTTCAAAAAATTTCCTCTATAAGAGTTTATGAGGGTATATGGGACTGGAGAGAAAAATTGATGCGGTAGAATTTTTTTTTGCCAAATTTGGTTTCAGTGCATCAAAATATATAGGAAATGATGGGTCTGATTGCAAAGACAGAACTTTTTTTATTTTGTAGACCTGTGTTATCGAATGGTGGTAGTTCCTGAGACTTCATCACACAACAACATGTCTTTTTTAATCAGTTAGATAAGATAAATGTTGCTAAATGCCTTCAGATGACGCAATAATCATCTTGGAGTAAGCTGATCTGTCTAACTCGAGATGATGAGAGTATTCAAAACAAATTAATACTTATCGCCTTCCTGTGTTTGTTTCATTTGTATCTTCTGAATTAATATCTTTGTTTATATAAATCACACTGGTGATACATGATACCATAATTAAGAAAGCACAATAATCTACAAGGCACAATATGATCTTAGGCTCTAATATACTGCCTCTGAAGAAGCTTTGCTATTGAGAAACTCCGATTGAATACCAATAAATTGATACTCAGATCACTGAAAACGACATTAACAGAAGAAATGATGCCAAGGTTAGATAGCAATGTTATCCAACCAGAAAATGAAACATTTCTGATGAGTCCACTTTTATACCTCCTGGCGATGTCAATCGTCAAAACTGTCGTTATACATATAGAAAATACTCACTGGATGAGAGAATTACACACGCAAAACCCGAAAATGTTGGGTGGGGGTAATTGTAGACCATGGTTCCAGTAGGATGGAACATCGCAACCAAACCAATGTCGTAGGAAGCGAAGATAGCGAGCACGATCACCTGATCTTACGCCATCAGACTTTTTATCAAGAGAATATGTGAAAAGTATGATATACAAAACGAAACCACACGATCTGGCTAACTTAAGAATACTAACGCTTGTGATGAGGTCGGTCACGCCTCAGATGTTAGACTATTAGAAGACATTTTTATTTACGATTATGATGCTGCCAAGACGTTTGAGCATGCATATTGATCTAACAGTGTGTCATAATCAATATAAAGAATACAATTTTTTTGTTTTATTTTTGAACAGAACAGAACTACGTATAGGTGTGGCTATTAAACCACACTGGGGTCGCTCAATCTGACTGTAGCAGTCGTTTGAATTAGTCTACGCACCAGTGACGCGTCGAAAAAATGTTAAGTGTTCAGATGGAGCAACGGGTTAATGTAAACAATTTCTTATTAAACATTATTACATCGAAGTTCTGATAGCCCTTCGTGAGCGTGTGAGGAGATAAAGACCCTATTTTTGGAAGACCAAATCATGGAAGATTCACCAACACCGAGCCCATTCTACTGTGTCCGTGAAGGTGCTTTTTTGCAAAATACGGCATTATTGTGCTGGAACATCCACCATACTCGCCCGACCTTGCCCCCTGTGACTTTTTTTCATAATGTCAAATCGGTACTGAAGGGGACAAGATTCGAAAGTGTGGAAGAGGTTAAAGCAAAAGCGACGGAGGTTTTGAACCAGCTGACAGAAGCGGACGGACTTCCAGCACTGCTTTCAACAATGTAAAAGTCGTATGGAGCGGTGTAGAGATCGGTTATTTAATAGCCATACCTCGTACTATATATTTTTGCACAATTTTAATTGTGGTATTTACATTCAATATTTCAGTTCATTCAAGAATGATTCTATTCAGCACTGTGTAAAGTGTGTTTCATAGCCAGTAAACTGTAACCAAAAGTAGATCGATTTTGCTTATTGTCGCCTTATAGCGATGTTTTATGTGTTTACAATGGATGCAAGAAAAATAGGCATTTATATTTCGTTGTAAGGTCATCAAACTAAACAAAAACTTCGATCTAACGACTCACAATACCACTTTCAATTTTAACTTACTCACTTTTTCGTTATGTACGAATGCTCCGGTTTTTTGTCGCCCGAACTGTTAATTAAATATCCAAAAAAAGTCACTTTTAGCGGCTAAATAAAGATACAAAAGACACCGGCCGTAGAGGGCAATGAACCTAATGCCATAAAAAATTAATGATATTGACACTAGTTTAAAATTGCCTTTTTTAGGATATAATCATCCTGTATTTTTCTGTTAATAAAAGAATAAAAATAGCATCGAGTAAAACATTCAGGCAAGAAAAAGTTGGAGCTACATTAATTTATTTAAATTAAGGAAACGGTTCTTGCTGTAAAAGTAATACCGAAACTCTTATTTCATTTTACGACCTTATTTCACTTCTGTGATTTTCTGTGCCCCGGCAATATTGTAACAAAATACTTTTTGTTTTAAATACTCTGAGGTGAATACTCTTTATAATTAAAAATTTCGTGTTGTAGGAAAACTGTATCAATGCATCAAAAAAATGCATAGAAGTAATTGATATCAATACAAGATATCTTTATGTTGAGATAATTTCATAGTTACCTTGCGTGTAAATAATGATGGTTATCACATAGAGCAAATGATAAACTTGTTATGTTTCTGTTAAATTTTTTTGTTTTCTTGCTACTTCATTGTTTTGAATGCCTACAACCTTCCAAATATTTGAATGCCTATTGAATAATTTTGGTCAGCAATACTAAGAGATAAAGGGTGGGCCATCTATTGGTTTCTTTTTAAACTGAGTGTTATTTCTACATTGCCGACACTGACGCGTTTGACATTTGACATATATGTGGTGTAGGAAATATTGAAAAATTATTTCCAAAGTGAATGCTGTGTTGCAGAAACAGTGAGAAAATTGAGAACAATTTTTTGGTCGAAATGAAGCTGAGTCAGCGCCTGGTATAAGAAAGTTCTTAAGGAAAGTTCCTGAAACTGGCATGCTTATGGATAACCGAAGTCATCCACGTGCTCGTCCGATGCGCACAGCTGAAAGAATTGCTGCTGTTGCCCAAAGTGTGCGTGAAAACCCAATAACCTCAACTCGTCACAGAGCACAACAACTTAATGTCAGTCGCACTTCTCTGAGAATATTGGATAAAGACCTCAGATTATTTGCTTAAAAGTTCCAACTTACTCAAGAGGTAATGGAAAATGACCATCCACTTCGTTATCGCTTCTCCGAGTGGGCTTTAAATGAGTTTGAAACTGACGCCGATTTCAATCGAAAAATAATTTTTTTCGGGACGAAGCTCATTTTCATCTTGGAGGACATGTTAAGAAACAGAACTGTAGGATTTGGGGTTCAGAAAATCCACACGTAGTGATAGAGAAGCCAATGCGTCCTGCAAGAGTGACCGTTTGGTGTGGGTTTTGGAGTGGTGGCATCATTGGTCCGTACTTCTTTCGAAATGAAAATGGTAACAGCGTTACAGTAAATGGAATGCGTTACAGAGACACGTTAACTGATTTTTGTGGCCGCGATTGGACTTGGACGAGCTTTGGTTCCAGCAGGATGGAGCAACGTGTCACACAAGCCTCGAAACAATCGATCTTTTGCACACTAAATTCGGTAACCGTGTTATCAGACGTTTTGGAGACATTAATTGGCCATCGCGCAGCTGCGATTTAACACCGTTGGACTATTTTCTATGGGGACATGTTAAGGACCATTGTTACTCCAACGATCCACAAACAATTGACGCACTGAAGGAAAACATCAATCGAGTTATTCGCGCAATAGTGCCACAAATAATCGAAAATGTACTGCAAAATTGGGTGAAAAGAATGAGCTACTGCCAAGCCAGCCGCGCCGGCCATTTAACTGTAATTGTTTTTCATAAATAATGGGAAGGCTTGAATGAAACAATAATTTAAAAATATTCAACGATGTTGTTTTCATAGCAATTTTAAAAAGAAAACATCTGATGGCCCACTCTATAGATGCATGAAACATTATGTTGCTGAAATCCGAAAGACATGAGTACACCGTTTTTTCAGTGACATATAGGGTGATTCACATAAAAAAGTGAAGTACACGCTTGTAATCACACGTTTTTATCGTGACGTAAAAAATCTTGCTAGAAAATGCTGGCACACAAATAAAATCTGATGTCCAAGAACTCCATGATGTGCTCTTACGTATTTTGACGTACTGAGTCTAAAACTGGTGTCAGAATTGCTTCTGCATCCTCAGGTGTTCCCCTAGGAACAAAAATCCCCCTAGAAATGCCTCACTATTTGTAATAGTGAGCACTTGATAGTGAAGGAGCAATTCTAACAGTGAATTCCGATTCAGCGCGTCAAAGTATGTAGGATTATTTTGTATGTGTGTGTGTGTCTATGTTATTAATTAGTCCAAAAATAACTAAAGTTACAGGGAGGGGGAATTTTATGGTGAACCACCGTCTACATAAAAGCACCAAACAAGTCACCATTGACTTATGTTTCTACTTCTGCGTACGATAACCGCATACCGCAAAGCTACCGATCCAGAAATAAAACGTTTCAACAAATATTTACTCGATGCACATAAAAAACGGCGAGTTAGGTCAAAGATTTATAACCGCATCCGAGGCAATAACTCGACTAACGAACGCCACAAGTTTTGCATAGACTCCGAATAAACCTTCGCGCTAGCCGCCTTAATGGTCCGTTCGTTAATCGAGTGCGGAGGTTTTCTGCGTATCGATAAACAGTTTTTACGTGTCAATAACGTGGCGACGACGGCGACAAAGTCTGCCACGAGCAATTTGCGGTCGCCTAAGCGTAATATCGCCGGGATAAGATTGAAATTGAGGCAGAACTAATGTATGGGCGACTCCGTGCAACGTCCGCGCAGTTGCATACAGTGTGGAAAGGCCAAACGACCGACCGACCTAATCATAAGCGTTATTATAAGAAGACTAATGGTATAAGATCAGGTGATCGTGCTGGCCGTTCTAGCGATCCTCGCCTCATCCATCAATTTGGAAATGTTAATTCATGGTACAATACGATGGTGCTTCCTCCTGTTGAAACTATGTCACTTTAGTAGGAATATGTGAGTTTACTAGAGCAATATATAAGTCCAATTCCAGTTCCGGATTCTTCCAATTTTTGAAATGGGAGATTTCCTCCATGAGCATCGTCGTAGTCACTTGCCTTTTTCTAATGATATTTCAATCTCAAATTCACTTTCAGAGCTGTCCATCAAAATTTCAAACAGCTCTCGGTCGGATGAGTTTAAGTCCTTCAAGTTATTATTGTCCAGATTCTATAAAATCATGAAAACTTTTTTTCTGTTTGGTCTCTCTGTTCTAATTTATAGTACTGTAGTACATGTTTGAAATGTAATGCTTATTTTGTTGTTTTATAATTTAACATATAAAGAATAACAAGTCTGGTCAATATGACCCGACTTGTTATATGACCGAATTTGTTTTGTTTTGTTTTATAATTGAAAATGTAAGGAATAACAAGTCGGGTCATATTGACCCGAGCAGTACACTTACATACTGAATTTGGATAGAACAATAGGATTGATTCTTTTGTCCTGTTTGGGTCTATTACCCGAAAATTTTCACAACTCAAGGCCATTATTTTGACCAAAACACTTTTCCGGTTTCTTGTTCATTTTCCTACAATATGTTAAATATAGTAATGATCGACTGATATATATGTTATGATCGGTGCAATAGGACCCGATTAATATAAAATTGTATTTTAATATTTTAGTTTTATAGTTGATTTGATTCCGTTTTATAGTTGAAAATTTATTGTCGGGTTATATTGACCCGAACTACAAGGATTAATAAAATGTAAATTTCGGAACACCACTGACCCACTGTATGTAGGCGAGGGTTAAATAAATTCGTTTACTGGAAAATTACATATAGTGGACATTGTCAGTTTCCGCCTGTTTTGCTCTATAGTTACTGTAGTAAAGGTTTTGAAATATATCGATTGTTTTCCGTTTTAATTGGAAATTGAGAGAATAACAAGTCGGGTCGCATTGACCCCAACTAAAAGGGTTGGCAAATGTAAATTTGCCTGGTTACATAAACCTTTACTAAGGATTCAAATATATCGTTTGTTCGGGTCATATTGACCAGAACTAAAATGATTAATGATATGTAAATTTCCGGTTACCGCTGATCCGCGAGGGTTGTTAAATAAATTCGTTTCCTGAAAAATTACGTAGAGTGGACATTGATAGTTCCTGCCTGTTTTGCTTTTAAATTACTGTAATAGTGGTTGGAAATATATTGTTTGTTCTGTTTTAATCAAAAATTTAAAGGATACCAAGTCGGGTCATATTGACCCGAACTAAAATGGTTGCAAAAATGTAAATTTCGGGTCACCGCTGAACCGCTTATAGTTACTGTAATCAAGGTTTTAAATATATCGTTTGTACTCCGTTTAATAACAAATGCGGTCATATTGACCAGAACTAAAAGGATTACCAAAACGTAAATTTCGGGTCATCGCTGACCCACTTTTATGTGGGCGAGGGTTAAATAAATTCGTTTTTCCTAAAAAAAATATATAGGGTGGACATTGATAGTTTTCGCCTGTTTTGCTTTATAATTACTGTAATAAAGGTTTATTTGTAAATGTATTATTTGTTTTCTGTTTTAATCGAAAATGTAAAGAATACAAGTCGGGTCATATTGACCCGAACTAAAATAGTTGCAAAAATGTAAATTTCGGGTCACTGCTGAACCGCTTATAGTTACTATAATAAAGGTTTAAAATATATCGTTTGTACTCCGTTTAATAACAGGTCGGGTCATATTGACCAGAACTAAAATGATTAATAAAATGTAAATTTCTGGTTACAGCTGATCCGCGAGGGTCAAAAATTACGTAGAGTGGATATTGATAGTTTCTGCCTGTTTTGCTTTTTAATTACTGTAATAATGGTTTGAACTATATTGTTTGTTCTGTTTTAATCGAAAATTGAAAGGGTAACAAGTCGGGTCATATTGACCCGAATTAAAATGGTTGCAAAATGTAAATTTCAAGGTTTGAAATATATCGTTTGTACTCCATTTAATAACCAGTCAGGTCACATTGACCAGAACTAAAAGGTAAATTTCGGGTCACCGCTGACCCACTTTTAAGTAGGCGAGGATAAAATGCGATTCCTGAAAAACTGTGTAGAATGGAGATTGCCAGCTTCGCCTCAACCGAGATACCGAATGTATTCCATTCGGCCGTTGCACGCTGTATATCGGAGCTGAACTAAATTATTTTTTCATTACTACCTGGTTAAATCGAGCCGAGATATCGGGTTCAACAAATTACAGTGACCGTGATCGTGCCCCGGTCATTACTTAATGTCGATATCTCACGAATTGAGCGACTCCGTCGGTCGTGAGCGATCGCCACTCCGACCGAGGGGCATGACGCTCGCCACCCACCACAGATATGTGCAATAAATTCATATTTCCCGGAGTGAGTCTTTGTGGGAACGGTACTGATTGTGTTGCGCACTAACCACCAGATACGGGGCCGCTCCTGACCTCTCGGCTGGGTCCTCGGTGCCGTCCGAGAGGCCCGAGACAATACCTGTATTGTTCGCGATAACGAGATCTCTTAATACGTCTACAGTTATTACAGAAACTTCAACAAATACTCGATCCGCTCTATTCCCTCTCGAACGCGTCCAATCTGCGAAACGATCCGAGCTGCGGCTATGAAAAAGCCGTTTATTCGCGGTTGATACTCCAGATACAGGCTCCCGGTCACACTAGGCTCTTGTGCCAGTAATGGGAAAGAGGAGGTGGATTGCATGTCGTACTAATCCATAGAATGTGTAAGGCTGTTAATATACGAGGCGTGTAAATTAAGTAAGGAGACTGATTTTTTAATTTTTTTTTTATTCAAATAGAATTACAATTCAGTATTGCCTCCTTCTAAAATAACTTCCTTGGGAAGCCACACAGCGTTGTAGACGGTTTTTCCATTCCTCATAGTGGTGCTGGAACTCATATACTGGAATAGCCTTCAGCTGGTCAGTTACAGCCGTTTGAATGTTTTCTATGTTCCCAAAATGACGTCCCTTGAGGTGATTTTTCAATCTCGGGAGAGAAAAAAGTCTCAAGAACTCTCAAGTTAGGTGAATAGGGAGGCTGAGGAGCCACAGGGATGCTTTTACTGGCTAACGCCTACTTTACTGAAATGGCTGTGTGACAAGGCGCCTAGTCGTGATGTAACATCCAGTTGTTCTTGCTATTTGGTCTCACAAACATGACCCTTTTTCGAAATTTTTCAAGAACCTCTCTGTAAAAGTGTTGATTTACTGTTTGGCCTAGAGGCACAAACTCTTTGTAGACAATTCCCTGGTTATCAAAACAGCAATCAGCATGCATTTGATCTTCGACTTGCTCATTCTTGCTTTTTTGGGTCTTGCAGAGCTTGAAGTGTGCCATTCCATGCTTTCGCGCTTGGTTTCTGGGTCGTACTCAAACACCCACGTCTCATCAGCAGTAATAATACGTTCCATAAAATGGAGATCATTTTCAGTCGATTCCAAAAAGTCAAGACACCTTTCTCTCCTGATGTCCTTTTGTTCCTGCGAAAAGTTTTTTGGAACCATTTTTGAGCAGATTGTTCTTATCCCAAATTCGTTAGTCAAAACCTGATGCACATTAGTGTGATTAAAATTGAACTCTTCCCCCATCATTCTTGTCGTCAACCGACGATCTGAACGCACAAGATCCAGTGTTCTATCGACATTTTCATCGGTTCTTGAAGATAAAGTCCTTCCGCTGGTGGTTCATCTTCTATCGACTCTCTTCCTTCTGAGAATGCCTTAAACAGCCGAAAAACTATGGGCTCTTGAAAAAAAAAAACTCCGTCTCCGTAGGCGTGTTGAAGTTTTGCAAAAGTATCCGTTGCGCTGTGTCCAAGTCTGAAGCAAAACCTGATAGCACACCGTTGCTCAAAATTAATGTCACTCATGTCATGAAAACAGTCACAAAGAACAAACAAATGATTCTAACAAGTTCAAACTGACTGAAACGTACTGAAGGTGCATTACATGTTAACCTACCGCCCTTCCAAGTCCCGTCTCCGCAGTGTTGCCAGATCGGGCGCTACGTTGTCAGTCTCATTACTTAATTTACACACCTCGTACAATATTATCATGAAGTCAAGGATATACTTTATGTGTTTACATACACGGTTTTAGGAAATGGAAATCATTGCAAAATAGAATTAAAATCTAGTTCAAAACGAAGCGATTGCAATTTGGTGAAATGATCCTCGAAATAAATCTGATCTTAACGTAGATTCAGTCCGAAATTAGGGCTTTAAAAAACGGATCTGCAGAATGTAAAAGCTCCAAAAATAGACCTCTCAAGATTAAGAACACCAAAAATTAGTGAAGTTCTTCAGGAAATCAGACAGTAAAATAGTATTTAGAACACGACCAATGCTGAAAGAATTAAAAGACTGTGCTGTCATTCAACCAGAAATTATTTATAATGCTGTTATAATTGTATTGTAACGTAATTATTTATAATCTCCAAGTGTGACGGAAGTTCAGCCTCTCCTCAAAAATATCATTACATGATAATAATAATAATAATAATAATACTCACCCTATAATTACTCCGAAGAGTAACCCCTTAGGTCCCTCTCAGGGAGCTGTGCGGGAAGGAGTGGCTATTATTATTATTTGCCATGGCGCACTGGGAGCGACTTAAGATTATTTCGGTAACGCATTTCCTTTTACAGTTCTGAGGAAACCCAGAAAACTCAGAACATTACCAAATCTAGGGCATGTGCGGTTGGATTGGCATCTATGCATCCACACCTATACATTAGTGTATTAGTGGTTGCATATCAAGCCCTGACGGAGAAAGCGAGACAATTAAAAATCGCTACCCTGGCCGGGACTTGAACAACGCGCACAGAGGTATCGCGAAAGACGGCGCTTTAACCCACTCGGCTACCCGTGCCCTTTAAATGATTTAAATGATGATAGCATTTAAATGATGAAATGATTTAAATGATGATAGCATTTCATAAACACGTGTGCTGGGTGAATAGTTACTTTTAGAATTAGATACTTAATTAGACACTTTTTTTATGCATTTTCTTATAGGGATCATAATCCCCAAATGCTCGTCCTTTAAAGGTTAAACACGTTCGAAATGCAATTCAACTAAATACATTTTATAACATGTTTAGAACTCGTTGCTGGAACGAACCTATTATTTATACTATTTCATGTTTTCCTTATTTCCTTAAGTTCTCTGAAAAGGTGCGAGGTAGAGCACCACGTAGCCTCACAGAGCTTTAGATACACCCTCTCGAGATTTTATCGCGTAATAAATCGACGTATAGCCTTAAACGAGTCCGCGAATCAGGTGAAAAATGGAATCAAACGCAATCAGTTCGCGGTTTTATATCGAATACGGCCGAATGCCGACGCTGGGGCATTTATCAGGGGTCATGGCGCGACCCGAAGTGCGTTTATAGTCCAGTAGACAGAGACGTTTATGTGTCCCTGAAACATATAGGGCTAGTTTTGACGGTTCCCTATGTATTTTTTTGCGTAGAACACAATGCGCGGGGTCCATAGAGCTGACACCGTCCGCAATTTTTTTTAAATTAAAGGCACTAGGGGAGGGTTGAAAATGCAAAAATTGGCTTGAGTTTAATGGTTTATAACAAGACCGCGAATAAATATAAAACTTTTTTTTTGTTAAGAGTATGAATTATAACATTATACAATGAGAAAATTAATTGAAAGTCGTTCTCAGAACAATAATATCGGCGTCCCAATGTAATAAGGAAAAATGTGGAATCCACGGTTTTATCACGATTCCAGTCGAACGGGTAAAGGTTTTGACAAATTCTAAAAATACTTCTTCTCCTTAGGCTTCCGTCAATTGATTATACCTAACAAATTAAAAACAAAAATAAAATTAACAAAATGGCGTCCAGAAAACAAAAAAAATTGGAAAAATTCGAGTTATTTGTTATTAAAAAAATTGTAGCAATATTTTTTTTTTCAATCTGATTTTAGGTATAATTCATAGTGTTTTACAACTCCTGTATAAATTTCAAGTTGATATCTTTCGCGGTTCTCGACATGTGGTAAAATAATCAATAAATGTAGTTTCGCGATAATCGCATTCAAAGTTACGGTACAATATTTGTGTTAGAACAGTCGTAGGAAACAGAAACGTTTCGACTTTATTATTAGGTCGTCTTTAGTGTGTCGCTACAAATTAAAACTTAATTTTACTCTCTATATTACATAGAGAACCCTAGAAATTAGAATAATGCTCAGACCGTTCGGTCGGAATGCTCAGACCGCGCGAATGTCTGCGTTCGGCCGGCCGCACGCCACACTACGTTTTACGCTCTCCTGACCTCAATTTTGGGAATTTTTCAAAAAAACAAACGGGAAGGATTGCTAAAGGATCACAGTATCGGAATATGCAAAAAACCGAAAATCGATTTTTTCGAAATTTCAACCCTCCCTAGTCCCCTTAACAATTTGTGAAAAAAAAAAGTATTTTTTTACTTTCGAATGTCTGGAATTTTTATGAAAGTTGTTCATTGATTTTCAAAATTTTAAAAAAAGTCTCCAAGGCTATTTTTAACTGCAAATACTTGAAGTTGAAAAAGTGCTTTTTTTTCACAATATTTTTACTTCGAAAGTAGGGCGACTGTGATCATGGGATCTTGATGTCCATTTTTTTACAATACTCGTCTTGAAGCGTATTTCACGATTATAGCCACACTTCGAGAATTTCAGCGGCAACGCTAAAACAAATATACGTCGCGTCAAAAAAGGTAGTCGCGTAGAAAACATTATAAAACTGGCCCAAATTAATATTTTTCAAAATCTCAAAGTCTCACAAACTTGAAGAGATTTATGATTTTTCTAGCCTAAACCAGTCAATATCGTACAATAAGCAAAGAAATTGCGTCATTGTTAATTAAGGCTTACAAAAAAAATTCGATCGTTAATTACTCGAAAAGTTATTAACAGATCGAACTTTTTTTTTTTGTAACTTTATACTACAAATAGCAGTCCCTCCAAGATTTCATGATCATAGTCGCCCTACTTTGGAAGTAAAAAAAATAGAAAGAACGCACTTTTTTAATTTCAGCAGTCATTTGCAAGTTAACAGTAGCACCTGGAGACTCCGGGTTGGGGTAAAATTTTGTAAATTTAATAGGATACAACTTCTTAAATGGATATGCTATATAAAATATGCCAAGGAACGGAGATATAAGCGAAAATGTGAAAAAAAAGACGTCTAGTCCAATTGATAAAACACTCCACCTTGCATTAATTAGGGCAAATGATTTTTTTTTCTAGGATTGTTTGGTATAAGATGGGGTGTGAAACTGTTTTCGACCTCGAAGGGGGGGGGGGGAGAACTTTTGGAGAACTCACTTTTTTTAGTTTTTTGCTTATATCTCCTAAACGACACATGCTACAGAAAATTTTATACGTTCCGAAATTAAAGTAGACAAAATTCTTTATAAATTTCATTTGTCAAAGGTAGTAATTGTATCTTGTGTGGTTCGTATTATACGGAAGTTTGAAAATCGACGAATTTAGACGAGACTGATTTTTAAATTAATTTTGAATTTACATATACATTGAATTTCTGTCATCAAAAATTAGCAATTATTTTTTTACGGGCCTATCGCAATCATCTTTTTTTATTGCTACCCAAGTGATGTAAATTCAAAATTAATTTAAAAATCAAAGTCTCATTTAAATTCGTCGATTTTCAAACTTCTGTATAATACGAACCACGTAACATACAATTACCGTTGACCAATACATTTAATAGGAAATTTTGTCTACTTTAATTTATATACATATAAAATGTTCTGTAGAATGAGTCGTTTAGGAGATATAAGCAAAAAAACTAAAAAAAGTGTGAACATTTCGTGGTTTTCGCCTGCCAAAATTCTCCCCTTTCGAGGTCGAAAACTTAGTTTCACACTCCCCACTTTATACCAAACAATCCTAGAAAAAAAAATCATTTGCCCTAATTAATGCAAGCTGAACCCTTCTGAGCAGGGATGGCAACAGAACCGGTTCTTCAAAAGCGGTACGGTTCCGCTTCCAGAACCGCTTCCACTTTGTCACAAAAAGGGACCGCTTCCAAGAGCGGTTCCGGGGTTTTATTGTGGAAGCAGTTCTGGAATCAGGACCGGTTAACATTTTTGTGCGGTATTGGAAGCGTTCCCGTTTTTAAAAAAGATGGAACCGGTCCAAAAAAAATATTTTACCGGTTCTCGTTTGGAACCGGTTCTGGTAGCGGTTCTTAGATAGGAACCGGTTCTTTGTTCAATTTATAATACAGAATTTTAAGAAGAGGCGATATTATTAGACTAACGGCTATATCGGCAGAATCAGGGATCAGGGATCGCGAAATGAGGTTTTAAAAAAAATTACAGAAAGTTCTTAATGGAGTACACTGGTTAAACTTAATTACGGCTTCAAAATCTGCACACACACGTCGTTATTGTCGGTCGAAACGCAGTACCCGGCGATATTAAAGAACTCCTTTTGTAAGGTTACACATGCTTTTTATGAAGTAATAAACGAATCATTTTGATCGCCAGTCAAAATTTGGTTAGATTTTGAGAAGATTGCACCGTTTAGGGGTGAGACGTAAATTACGTCACGAATAGTTAGTTTTCCCTTCTTTACAGATCACAATCGTACCGAAAGTGTATGCATCCCTCTAGGTTGGTTGTGTAACGTTTTGCATTGTTGTGATCCTAAAATAATTATTGTTTATTTTTGTTAGTATTTTTGATTATGTTAATATTTTTATTTCCATATTCCACGTTCGATATTGAACATAAAAGTGGTAATTAATAAAAATTATAATCAACTAAATGACTTTTAGTTTGCTTCATCTGATTAACGGAAGCCCGAATTGTAACGTTAAATATTTCGGAGTAGAAAAAAACCACTCTGAAGCTCCTTAATTTAATTGATTTTTTGTGCCAAAAATGTGACCATACTTGGCCCAGATAATATATTCGATATTTTCTCCTAATTTTTTTTGTAAGTACAGTAAAACTCGGACATAACGCTTCCAGAATATAGCGTTCCCCCGGGTATATCGCTTTTTGATATAATATCCTATTATGTGAGGGGGGAGGGAGGTTAAAAAGTGTTCTACAGTACATAGTGTAACGTAATTTACGGACAGCCTCGAATGGTTAAACCAATAAAAAGAAAAAATACCCCAGGAACCGGTATGG
The DNA here is from genome assembly GCA_029963805.1 of Aromia moschata. Taxonomy (NCBI): domain Eukaryota; kingdom Metazoa; phylum Arthropoda; class Insecta; order Coleoptera; family Cerambycidae; genus Aromia; species Aromia moschata. The sequence goes on from JAPWTK010000619.1 coordinate 133,951, forward strand.
AAACGGTATTCGTACCGGTTCTTACGAAATTATCCCATTACCGTTTAGAAAAGGAGCGGTTTTGGAACCGGTTCCAAAATTCCCGAAACAGCGGAACCGCTTCCAAAGCAAACGGTTCTTGTACTCTAAAAAACAGTTCCGGGCGGACCGGTTCCACTTTTGGAAGCGGTTCCACTTTTGGAAGCGGTTCTCTACTGGTGAACCGCTCCGGAACCGGTTCCGAACCGCAAGAACCGCTACTTTTGCCATTACTGCTTCTGAGGCTACGCATCAACTGGGCTAGTCTTTTTTTCTCACAAATTGTTAATTTAAAAAATTAGCGAACTGTTTCAGAACTACGGACCCCCCGTGTTGTGTTCTACGCAAAAAAATACATAGGAAACCGTTAAAACTAGCCCTATATGTTTCAAGAACACTTTTTGATGATTTTAGCTCCCTGCCTACTGGACTAATATTCGAGGGAATCGAACGAATTTCCGGGCGATGGAAACCCGGCGCACTGTCTCCGACAGTAACAGTCCGTACACAGGAAATATACCTTTTTATATTAACCATATATTTCACTACCGTCCTGATACATTGATATTACCTGTGCCGGGCCGGCCAGACGCTTCTCTCTTTAAAAAGATAGAAATTCCGCAGAGGAACAGCATTCATTCCGGCTGGGAATCGAGGAACGTTGATAGAATTTTTACTTAGTTTAAAAATGTGAATGGGGCTCCGTAATCCCGTTAGTGATATAAAAATACGGCTATATTCGCGAGAATTCTATTTCGTCAAGCCCTGAAAGTATGTTGAAAGAAGAGGTTAGTATCGGAAAATATATTTAGTTATAGTTGACTGTATAGTAAACGTCGGTAACTCCAACTTCTTTTCAAGTTGGAAGTAGTCTGCACGTTTGCGGTACCCTATACTAGAGGATTCGATTTAGAGAAGCTGTGTTGTATTATGCACAGTTTTTACGATCTTCTCTATCTTCTTAAATATACAATATGTCCCCGGATCGAGTTTAAAAGAGGAATAAATTTTGTGTTTTTGATTTCTCAGAAAAAAGTCACTCTTGATGATTTGCCCTGCATGATTTCAAACCCCCAAAACGCAAATTACTTTGTATATAACTCAAAAGGTTCTTGAAATAATACCATTTTTCTTCATAATTTGGAATTTTTTTATAATTCTTTAAAAAAAAATTCTAGTAGGCGGATTTCATTGCAACATATCACTGACAACTGCTGACAACTAATAAGTCAGTATAACTTCAAATCGAATCTTCATTTTGCTACTATTTATATGCTATAATGTTGACTCTAGAACAAAGAATTTATTTGATTCAATGCTACGGAACTAGGGAAGAGTGCTATCGTGTTGTTATTAATAAATTTAACGAAAAATACCCGGAACTTAGCATTTCTAATGTCGGAGCGAAGAAGTTGGTGACCAAGTTCCTAGAAACAGGCTCTGTTTTATACATTAAACAATCAAAAATATGGTTGAATGAAGATGATGCTGCTTCAGTTATTGCCCTCCATTCCGTGAGAGAAACTCCAAGATTATCACTTAGAAGAAGGGCAATTGAAACTAAAATAAGTAAATCTCATTTACAGAGAATTTTCAAGCAGAACCGGATTTTACCATTTAAACCAAAATTCAGGCACACCTTAGAGGAGGGTGATGAAGCCAAACGTTTGGATTTTTGTTTGGAGATGGGCAACATAGTTTTAAATGACGTAGGATTTCATAAGCGAATTTTGTTCTCCGATGAATCTAGTTTTTCAACAAACGGCGTCGTTTCCTCTCAGCATTGCCGGTATTGGAGTAAAACAAATCGCCACTTTACTATTTCTTGTCGAAGACAATATTTCAAAAAAAGTTAATGTGTGGTGTGCGGTTTCATATACCTACAAATGGCATTATTGCTCCATATTTTTTCAAAGAAAATTTAAATCGTAATACATATTTGGAGATGCTGCAAAATTTTTTAACAGATAAACTTGATGAACTTCCTTTAAGTTATCGAACGAGAATGTTTTTCCAACAAGATGGGTGCCCTGCTCATCATGCCGTTACTGTTCGTAATTGGCCCAATCCCCAATTTAAAAAAAATGGATAGGAAGGGATGGTCCCATTTTATGGCCGCCGAGAAGCCCGGATCTGACAATATTGGAATTCTATCTATGGGGACGTTTAAAGCAAATTGTTTATCGTGAACCACTAGAAAATGATTGAAGAGCAATTAAAAACAAGGATCAGTCAAGTCCTTGTCAATTGAGGAAATTAGAAATAGTTTTAACGAATTTAGAGCTCGAATTGAAATTTGTGCAGAAAAAGGAGGAGCATTATTTGAATAAAAAAATTCTGGTTTAGTTTTGATTTAATTTTATAATCAGTTGTTTAATTCAATGATTAAATCATGAGACTAAGTAATTCGAATAATTTTTTGAGCTACCTAATTAATTGAGTTTCTATAGCGCATATTATCCTAGACAACGAAATTATTGGGTTAAATCCGCCAACTAGAATTACTTATAAAATTTTGTGAAAGTCCAAATTATGAAGAAAAATGGTATTATCTCGAGAACCGTTTGAGTTATAAAAAAAGTAATTTGCGTTTTGGGGATTTGAAATCAAGCAGGGCAAATCATCAAGAGTGACTTTTTCTGAGAAATCACAAAATTTTTTCTCTTTTAAACTCGCTCCGGGGACATACTGTATATGGTTTTAAAATGTGAATTTATTGTTTTTGTTACTATATTTAATATTAGTTACTTTCTTGTATTCAATGTATACCTATATTGTGATGTGTACGCCCATGTCCTACGGCACATTTCCGCCAACTCTAGTAAGTGTGTCATCTTTTTAATCATATGTATCCAGAAAGAAGTCCTATAACCCACTTCGCTGGTACTAAAACACTAAAGCGTTTTAATTGAGACGGTTAAAAATGTGCCAAAATCTGTACAAAAAAGCATTAGAAGAATTATCTGTCATTACACACTTACCTGCAGAATTTGACCAATATCATCGTTTCTCTTAAAATAATATTTGCTTGGTTCCGTACTTTAACCCAGCCCTGTATATCTGTGTTATATTGAACCTGCTTTTTCTTTTTTAGCTCTAGTTATTAGAAAATAATTTTGAATATCCTTCAAGGTTTATCAGAGCTAGGGACCTAATTAAGTAGGTACCTATGTATCAACTATTTTTTGATATTTTGAAAAAAAATGTTTATTTCTGAAGCAAAAACTTTTTGAAATCTGAAAGTGATTCAATTATAGGCAACCCTCTGCCTAATTTAGATGCTGAAAATCGTAGTAAACTGATAGTCGTGAAAATGTTTTACTTAAGTACCCTAAACCTTAAATAATTAATTGTCAAATAAGTAAGACTAACTTTGATCTTTTACAATTCCAAAATGATTCCAGTTGACTACTTCATGAACTCATTTGAAGTGTAGGAATTCGCAAAATTGTATTAAAAAAAAACGTAAACATAAAAGTTGAACGTTTTCTTGGAACTTCGGTTGTAAAAATATTGTGATTAATATAAACATATGAAAGGATTGTCTTCTAAAGAGATTGCAGAACAACCCTTTTATTAGTTAAAATCTGCTAATGCTGGCAATGTTTTATAAAGAACATATTTTCATTGTACATACATACGAGGTGTAGCTACTAAATAACCGAACAGATGTAACAGCGCGCTGCGAGTATGTAGCGACAAATTTGAACAGAACTGTGTCTGGTGATACTTTCCCCATCCTGAGCTCGCTGGACAAGCCAGTGGGTCGCTCAGTTTGAGCAGTCGTTTGAATTAGTCTACGCACCAGTGACGCATCGAAAAAATATCATGTGTTCAGATGAAGCAACGGATTAATCTCAAGTTTCTTGTCTGGGGAAGAAACTTGAGATTCTGAAGAAAGTGGGGACTACAATGTTAAAAGAAGTGTACGGTAATCAATTTTTATTCCGCACACAAGTTTTTGAATGGTTTAAACCGTTTAAAGAGGGACGTGAAGCGACCGAAGACAATCTGCGCCCCGGACGGCTCTCAACGTCACAAAACTTTTACGCCAAGTTTGCGTAAAAATGGTGCCAAAACTCCTCACTCCCTAGCAAATTGAATCAAGATTGTCATTTGCGCTGAAATTCTAAACAACATGGACAAGTATCCAGGCTTGTTAGACAGGCGACACTGAAGAGGACAAGATTCGACAGTGTGGAAGCGGTTAAAGCAAAAGCGACTGAGGTTCTGAACCAGCTGACAGAAGCGGACTTCCAGCACAGCATTCAACAATAACAAAGTCGTATATAACGGTGCTTGTAGAGATCGCCAAGGGGAGTACATTGAAGGCGAAAAAGTTGCCACTGTAATTGGTAACGAATAAAAAGTGTTATGACAGCAATTCGGTTATTCAATAGTCACACCTCGTACATTGTCTTATTGAAACCTGGTATAAGTACAAGTAGTATAATATGATGCATTACCCTACAAAGTCTGTAAAATTTTGTGGAGCTAATAAAAGTTTGAAAACTGAAAGAATTATGGGTCAAACTGCGACTAGCAACACTTTATTAAATGCATGATTTATCACCTTTCAAATACTTCACTCATAATTTATGACGTGGGTGTCAATAAACATAAAAAAACTGTTTAAAACCTCACTACCTACAAAATCAAAACTTTGCGTAACCTTTTGTTCCACTAATATATTCACAGAGGATGCCTTTTACAGATTTATTTAGCTGGTGTTAGCCACCACGAGAGCTGCGAAGGGCACTCGGCTCCTCAGAAATTCAACGGAAATGACTTGTTCAGAGTAATAAAGTTGCAAATAGGCCATCAATCACCGGCCTCTGACAAATTTGTCTACCGGGTACAAAAGGACAAATAATAAAAGGGAAACTTCCAAACGGACCAACGTGTTGGGCTGCCTGGCCCCCCATTGAACGACCGTCTAGTTCATATTATGAAAAATAGGTTTCAGGGTAAACTTGCGCAATAGGGGGCTAAAAAAGGCAGTAGATTATACCATCCCTTGCGCTCTCTACTAAGCAACCCTCATAAATTAAGTGCGGATGTCGTTAAAGTCAATTATGCCACTTGTACGCATTTTGCTGGTCTTATTTGCTGAAGTCATATTGTGAAAGTCTTTGTCATATATTTGCATACATGGAATAAATCTTTAGTATATGTACATCATCTGTAATTACTGTACCTTTAAGAAAAATAATATATTCTTAATTATGTTCGAAAATAGTGCTGTAAATATTTTGAAATATAATTTACATGTAAAAAGCACGGACAGTTCAACTTTGATTTTTTTTTTTCGCATTGTATAAAGGCATCGGATATTATATTATTTATAACTTTTTAAAACTAAAAATTATTACATTAGGCGCAGAAATTAAGGGATATAAAAAAATTCCGAACTTTTAGGTGCATTTGCTGTAACTTAAGGAAAATGGTCATTGAGAAAAAAATAAAATTGGATCTTGAGTTTAAAATTTTTTAGCGTCAGCAGTTTTTGTATAATTGAGGGGCACAGATGCAAAACTCACATTATCCATAATTTTTCGAAATAGAGTTAGTGGCGTTATCTTGTTCATCGTGTTGAACTACACCATTTTAAATGTTAAAAGTGGTTTAAAACTCACATTTTCGTATTTATTTTAAATTGTGGAATCTGTGAATTGTTTCAAAACTCACATTTTCCTAAGGAGAATGTGAGAATGTTAGAAGTTTTACTGTCAACATTTTTTGTACTTTGCAATTTTAGGTTCATTATAAAAATATTTCACTTCATCAGTCAATGATGATAATAAAACCGTATTCTAAGTATTTTGTGCAGTTTTTTATTTTGATTATAAACTACCATATTACATAAAAATTTTATTGATATACCATTGAGTTTGTTTCCAAGATACTTTTCTTAGCTTAACTTCATGAATTTTAGTGTAAAAACTAATATTATGTAGAATAATTTGGAGCAAAACGATAATTATCCAAAAAGTTGTATCAAAACTCACATTAACAAATTTGAATTCACTTTCTTGGAGTCAAATATTGTTGTGCTGTCATTTCACCAATTGAGAAGCAAATGTATAGTTCTAATACAAATACCAAAAAAATTCAGAGCGTCAAGTCACTTCAAAAGTGAGAAATCAGTTATGCCTTCTTTCTGAAAAGTTTTAAAAAACTGATTATGTGAGTTTTGCATCTATACCCCTCAATTATAAGAAAATCTTCGACAAAAAAAAATCAATTTTTTTTCTTGTCTTTTAAAAAAGGTCCACGGGCTTCAATCAATTTTTCGATTATTTCATCATAAAGCTCTTTTCGATCATTCAGTTCTCTATAATTTGCAATTGTATGTAATTATCTATTTACAATAATTAACGTTTTTTGATAATCACACTATCAATTATTGCTAAAAAAAAACTGTATTAACTCTATAAAAAAGGGAAAAATCGATCCTTACATTAATTTTTAGCATAAACGACAATTTTAACTATTCAAAGCCACTATAAAAAAATCGCAGCGTTTTGAAACTATCAGGGTTTTATAAAATCATACAATTTTTTACCTCTTTCAATAAACATTTTCGCTTCGAAAAAATTATTTAGCAAAAACCAATCAGTACTATCTACTAAACCAATCAGTAACTCATCGTTCAGGGCTCAAAATTAGGTCAACCTAAAGAGCATTAAATCATCTAAGCTGAGCTTTATAATGAAATTATTGAAAAAAAAAAGTCCGTGAACCTTTTGGAAGACAAGAAAAAGAAATCGAATTTTTTTATGGTTGTCTTATAATTAGGTACTCAAAAACTGCTGAAGCCAAAAAATGTTAAACTCAAGATCCAAACACTAGAAACTTGGAGCTTTAATTTCCCTATTTTTCCTCAAGCTACGGCTCTGAGAAAATCAAAACTAAAAAATCAGTTTTTAAGAACCTGTCAGTTGATGAAATGATCTGGGCGAATAATACAAAGATGTCCATAAATGAAAATTGTGGACTTTTGTTTTTTAAACTGCACCTGTTATGGACAATGAAGAAACTACTTTAATCATACAAGGTGTTTATTTCTATACGACCTCAAATTTGACGAATATATTGAATTTGAAAGCCACCAGACGAATCATGTGTGCCGTGGAACAATGTCGAGATTGTTCGAGAGAAAAATTGAAAAATTGGGTTTTTGAATAATTGAAAAATTCGATTTTTTGGCAGTTTAAAAAAATCTATTTTTTTTCTCCACTTGTTAATAATATACAAATGGAAAAAGATATTGAAAAACCCACGGTACAGATTGTTGAAAATGGTAAACAACTAAAAAAATTGTTGCGTTTGTTTCAAATGAATGCAGCCTCACCAATCAGGTACACCGTTTGTTCTCCGCAAAAAAAGATGTCTCCGCATTTTTCAATGTAAACATTTTTTTTTAATGATAATAAATTTTTTTTTCGGATACTTGAGAGCTTGCTATATGAGCCCTATTCCACAATCCTGGCTTTCATAGTTCTCCTACAGTAAATTCCAAAAATACTTGGTGTTTTTCGCTGTTGTAACTGCAAAGACCCCTTAATGTGTGTCCAAAAAATTTGAAAAGGATTTAATATTTCGGAGTTATTCACGGTTTTTTGACATTATTGGAAGCAAAAATAATCAGTAGAAAAATTATCAGAATTTAAGCAACCTCAAAAAGGGTAGTATGTAAGTATGTAATGTATGAAAACAATTGTATCTAGTTTACCACTAGTTTCTAAAAGTAGGTAGTCATTTTCACACACATCTGGTTGCATTAGTTTCGGAACAGCCGTAAATAATATTACCTAAAACAAAAACGAGAACCACGCCAAGCTGACTCAGTAGAGGGTAGCAGAACAATAGGACTGAATCCTCCCCATGCGCAGTGTGCATCCATCATAAATTCTGTGCGGACGTCGTCAATGTCAATTATGCTATTTGTTTACTTTTTGCTGGAGTTTTAGAATCATCCGACAGTCGTTACCGTAAAATTTGTCACATTTTGAATAGCCCTATCGGTCGGCCTCGATAATTCATCTCTAACTGGTCCTACTATTGTTTCAAGTGTATATTTCCAGCGACAAATATCACGAAATCCGTTACCGCTGATTTACTGACGTGTAGGTGAACGCGTTTGGCAGCTATGTATGTACATATTTCTTCATAATGGGCTGCATACCGCCATTTTTCGACCGGTAGTAATTCAGCGTTACTGCGACTCTTCGAATCGGTCGATGTTGTTCCCTGTTTAGTCCAATAGGCAGGGAGCTAAAATCATTTTGACGGTTCCCAATGTATTTTTTTTGCGTAGAACACAATGCGCGGGGTCCGTAGAGCTGAAACCGTCCGCTAATTTTTTAAACTAACAATTTGTGAAAAAAAAAACGTCTTTTTAGCATATGCATTTAATAAGTTGTAGCCTATTGAATTTCCAAAATTTTAGGCCCAACCAGAAGTCTCCAAGTGCTATTGTTAACTTGCAAATGACTGCTGAAGTTGAAAGAGTGTTTTTTTTTCACTATTTTTTTTACTTCAAAAAGTAGGGCGACTATGATCATAAAATTTCGTGGAGGGACTGCCATTTGTAGTATGAAGTTACAAAAAAAAAATTCAGCTCGATTCGTTAATAACTTTTCGAGTAATTAACGATCGAATTTTTTTGCAAGCCTTAATTAACAATGACGCCATTACTTTGTTTATTGTACGATATTGACCGGGTTGGGCTAGAAAAATCATAAATCTCTTCAGGTTTGCGAGACTTTTTGAGATTTTGAAAAATATTAATTTGGGCCAGTTTTATAACGTTTTCTACGCGACTACCTTTTTTTATGCGATGTATATATTGTTTTAGCGTTGCCGCTTCAAGACGCGTATTTAAAAAAAAATGGGCGTCAAGATATTATGGTCACATTTCCGAGAACTTCGAAGCGGCAACGCTAAAACAATATACTAGGGTTGGAAATTGCACCATTACATATTGGCGATACATGTGTAGAAGAGAATAAGTTAAAAGACACCGTAAGGACAGACAAAGACAGTTAGATGCACCAGTGTTTCACGCTTGTGTACTTATTAGAAACATATGATGTAAAAGGTGGGGAGACACCGCCCATCACCTAACGAACTTGAGTGAGTACTTCTCAGTACTTTTTCGCAGCGGTGAGGGTGCACATCGACTTAGCTGTATGAAACGAAATTCTTACGTAATTCTGACTTAAAATTATCCCATACACTTAAAAGAAGTGTACGAACATAATTGTATTTATTTTCAAATTTTTGTATTGCTTAACTAACCGGTCTGCAAGAAAATAAAATTGAAGTTCTATAAAAAATAAAAAGATATAAATATAATTCAACCCGGTTATAAGACGAAAGAAAGAAAAAATGACTATTGAATAAGTGGTTCAAAATGTCGCCCCTTTGTTCTTCGCAAAACCCGAAGACGATAGACCAGCTATCGTAAAATACAGTTCTTACGCGTTCTAACATTTCTTAAGCGTAACAATTTAGGACTTGTACAATTCTGGCCCGTAAATCATTTAAATTTCGTGGTCTGTCATGTTCATGTCCGTAAACAGTTTGTTTTATTTGTTAAATATTTGTTTGCATTTAAGGAACCGTTTATAAAAAATGGCCCAACGATGGAATCGCCTAAAATACCAACTGCGTACGCAAGGAATACTCAAGTGTTTTTTTCCGTAGGCCAATAACGATACAATAATTCAATTCACACGTGCGCATTATAATTTATGGGCGGGGCATCCCGCCTACATATTTTATTGCTACCCTATCACGAAAGACAGAGAATAACGCCCATAGAGTTTTTAAATGACATGTTAGTCTGGCAACTATGGATATAATATTTCTCTGTCAGTTCCTCTATTTGTCAGAGTATATTCTTTTCTTATTTATTAATGCTCAGCTTTGAAATCTTGCACTTTCCTATAGTGTATACGTCGCGTTAAAAAAAGGTAGTCGCGTAGAAAACGTTATAAAACTGGCCCAAATTAATATTTTTCAAAATCTCAAAAAGTCTCGCAAACTTGAAGAGATTTTTTATGTTTCTAGCCCAACCCGGTCTATATCGTACAATAAACAAAGAAATGGCGTCATTGTTAATTAAGGTTTGCAAATAAATTCGACGGTTAATTACTCGAAAAGTGATTAACGGATCGAGCTGACATTTTTTTTTGTAACATCATACTACAAATAGCAGTTCCTCCAATTTCATGATCATTGTCGCCCTACTTTAGAAGTAAAAAAAATAGTGAAAAAAAAGCACTTTTTCAACTTCAGCAGTGATTTGCAAATTAACAATAGCACTTGGAGACTTTGGGTTGGGCTTAAAATTTTGGAAATTCAATAAGCCACAACTTCTTAAATGCATATGCTATATAACATATGCCAAGGAATGGAGATATAAGCGAAAATGTGAAAAACACGTTTCTTTTTCACAGATTGTTGATTTAAAAAATTTGAGAACGGACCCCGCGTTCAGCTTTGCGGACCCCGTGCATTGTGTTCTATGCAAAAAAAATACATAGGTAACTGTCAAAACTAGCCCTATATGTTTCAAGAATACTTTTTGATGATTTTAGCTCCCTATCTACTGGACTATATGTACATATTTCTTCCTAATGGGTTGCATTGCACCATTTTTCGACCGGTAGTAATTCAGCGTTACTGTGACTCTTCGAATCGGTCGGTGTTGTTCCCCATTCTCTTTTGAATAAAACGAGCGTTTCCACACAACGGGAATACGAAAACGTCGGGCGAAATAACATAAATTGGAAATTTTATTTATGACTTTCGAGACGTCTTATTCGATGCGGAATACGCGTTTGTCATCCATGAAAACCTATTCCTTGTTTCACGAGTCGAAGGTGCTCGACGTGTCTTTTTTTTTCCTCGTCCTTTTATTTTCCGCTCGCGGTAAAGTTATAAACTAATTACTAATTATCGTTAGGGGAATATTCAGTTCTAACTTTTTTAGATACACGGACTATGAAATTCTCTAATAAGATTATAATTGCTAATTACAGAACGGGACAAAAAATGTAGCTCAGTGGCAATATGAACTATTAGATGTAAAACTTTGACAGACGAAATACGTTCTACTTGACACTGCAAGTGAATAATACACTTTCTATATCAATTTTTAACCTCTAAATAGGTTATTCACACGTGAACAATGTTCACAGAACGAATTTTCTGTATACATCATATTCAAGTTTGTTTTCACTATTTATAATAACTAATATAGTAATACGAGGTGTGCAAATTAAGTAATGAGACTGGCAACGTAGCGCCTGATCTAGCAACACTGCGGAGACGGGACTTGGAAGGGCGGTAGGTTAACATGTAATGGACCTTCAGTACAAGTTTGAATTTGTTAGAGTAATTTGTTTGTTCTTTGTTTTAGTAAACCGGTTTTTTGCTAGTGCGTTTTAAAAATGAGTGACTATTTTGAGCAACAGTGTGCTATCAGGTTTTGCTTTAGACTTGGACACATCGCAACGAATACTTTTGCAAAACTTCAACACGTCTACGGCGACAGCGTTATTTCAAGAACCGAAGTTTGTCGGTGGTTTAAGGCATTCTCAAAAGGAAGAGAATGGATTGAAGATGAACCACGCAGCGGAAGGCCTTCGTCTTTAAAAATCGATGAAAATGTCGATATAATAAGGGATCTTGTGCGTTCGGATCGACAAGAATGATTGGGGAAGACTTAAATTTGAATCACACCACTGTTAATCAGATTTTGACTAACGAATTGGGGATGAGAAAAATCTGCGCAAAAATGGTTCAAAAAAATTTTTCGTAGGAACAAAAGGACATCAGGAGAGAAAGTGAGAGTGAAAGAGTGTCTTCACTTTTTGGAATCGATTGAAAATGATTCCCATTTTATGTAACGTGTCATTACTGGTGATGAGACTTGGGTGTTTGAGTACGACCCGGAAACCAAGCGCCAAAGCAGGAATGGCACATTTGAAGCTCTCCAAGACCCGAAAAAGCAAGAATGAACAAGTCGAAGGTCAAATTCATGCTGATTTGCTATTTTGATAGCCAGGGAATTGTCCACAAAGAGTTTGTGCCTCCAGGCCAAACAGTAAATCAATACTTTTACACAGAGGGTCTTGACAAACTTCGAAAAAGGGCCCTGCGTGATGTGAAACCAAACATTAAACATTAAAACTGGCTAAAAACTCGTTTACTGAAATGGCTGTGTGACAAAGCGCATTGTCGTGATGCAACATCCAGTTGCATACTGGATGTTGTGAATTTTTTTTCTTCCTGAGATTGAAATATCACCTCAAGGGACGTCATTTTGGGACTAAACTTTGGGAAAAAATTCAAACGGTTGTAACCGACCAGCTGAAGGCTATTCCAGTATACGAGTTCAGCACTGCTACGAGGAATGGAAGAACCATCTCCAGCGCTTTGTGGCTTCTCAATGAAGTTATTTTGTAGGAGACAATACTGAATTGTAATTCTATTCGAATAAAAAATAAATAAAAAAATCGGTTTCATTACTTAATTTACACATCTCGTACATCCAGACACGGTAGTTGTTCATTGTTCTCAAGTTCATACATAAAATTTAGAGTTGGGGAACATTCATCCAATTTTACAACACGATTAACTTTGTATCAAAATTTCAAAAAATATCATAAAAATACCTAAACCAAACTTAATTTCGGATTCAAATTAGTTCATAAAAAAATTGCAATGAATGGTGACAGAAATTCTTTGGGTTTATGGGAAATTGAAGGATTCGAAGCGTTACGGATTCATGAATACCTCCAAAACCACAAGCATAAAAAAGTCTTGGTCATATGGTACATAAAATCCACGTTTGGCAATAGAGGCAAAGCACGACTAAAATTGAATTCGTTTTCGACGATCCTAAAAACATCTAAAAGACCTGATTTAGTCTTCGTCTAGCTCATGATTGTTTTGTGATCCTGTATAATTGTCCAGCAATTTTTAGTTGTTTAAAAAATGATTTTTACCGTCAGAAACTAAGCAAGCCTAATGATTAATTGCAACCGTCTGAAAGTCCTCGTATCTGGTCTTGTAAAAATCTCGTGAGTTCTCGCATCGTCTTTCCGACAAATTATGCCTTCCCCCAGGAGACGATCTGCATCTGGCAGTAAAGGAACTGTATTAAATTGGCGGGCTCCAAGATTCGATCTGACTGATGAACGCAATGCGGCCTCGGTCGTGTCTATTTCTCCCGACCTATCGCGATCCATCCTAGACACGATGCGACTATTCACAATGCCACTTCTTCGGTAATTACAGAAACTTCCCAACTGCACCATGCGATCTTCGGCGATTAGCTGCAATCTGATAGAGAGGAGGAATTTCAAATCTGCGGATCGGGCCGCACATTTCGCTACACTTGGATTGCAATTGCGTCCTGATATCGCTCGATACGTCAGCTTGTGTTTAATGTGCGTCGCAGATGTGTACGTCACGTGGTTGTCTGTCATTGCAGATGGCGGGTTTAGTAGTCTAAGTCTTTTCAGTGGTTTTGTTGGGCTCGTACACATGTACTTCAACACGACTGGCTTGCTGGACATTTTTTAGAAAGGAATGCACAAGTAGAGAAGAGAAGAAAGAGAAGCTATTTTAGTGACAGTAGTTGGGAAATATTACACTGTGTAACACCATGTTGGTAGTGTCTTGACTTATTGTCATCAGTTTCACTAGGTCATCATCAACAACACTAAAGAGTTGATTTAAAGCGATCTCAAAAGATGCTTGAGGTCAGGGGAACGTGTTTTCCTTTTTTTTTTTTGCTTCTGTGACCAAATAAAATTACAGTTCGCCATCGAAACCAAACCCATGCATTAAGAGTAGTATTTGGAACCAACTGGACTCAAAAAATTGGGCTGTATGATTATTTTTAGAGCACAACGTACTTGAGGGACTCTTTTTATGTAAATCTTTGGCTTTATATTGGCATTTTTATAGAAAAATGATGCTTTTCACAAACTTTTTTAATTTCAAATCAGAAGTGGTGGAAACCACGTAGGGACGCATACTTTAATATAAAAAAAAAAAAAATTGACTAACAGTCTCTCGCAAAAAATTTATGGAGAAAATTTTCTAAAAAAAAATTTTGTTTATCCCCCTTTTTTTTTCCCAAAAAACGGCGTTTTTTTTTGGCCCTTGGGCCTTTCCCCTTTTCCTTTGTTTTATTTTTTTTTAACTGGGGGGGGGGGGGGCCCCCCCCCCCCCCCCCCCCCCCCCCCCCCCCCCCCCCCCCCCCCCGGGCGGGCCCCCCCCGCCTTGCTTTTTTTTGCTTTTCCTGGGAGAAGGAAGAGAAGGGTTTTTTCCCCCCCGAAAAACAAAAAAAAAGGGCCCCTCTTTCTTTTTCCCATTTTTTTTTTTTTCCCTTTTGATTTCCCTTCCTCTTAATTACATAACATTGAACATCTTCTTTCTCCTCCTCTTCCTCTTCTTCTTCTTCCTCCTCTTCTTCCTGCTCATATTCATCTTCTTCCTCCTGTTCGTCTTCTTCCTCTTATTCCTCCTCCACTCCCCGATCCACTTCTTCCTCGCCTTCTCCATTTCTGGGCTTCTATTGGTTCTAGCTACCACCCTTAAATCGTAAATCGACATAACACTCGGTGGTTTGGTTTCGAGGGTGAACTATAACTTTATTTAGTCAAAAAAAGCAAACAAAAGGAATACTAAAAAAGGTTTTGCTGGCCTCAAGCATATTTCGCGGCCTAAATGGATTTTTTTGGGGTTGTTATGACCTACTGAACTGAGGACAATACTCTTCCTGAATTATAAGCATCAATTCAAATGTCTCATGAAAGTTTATAATTTTGCAATGTCTTACTGTCCCTCCCGGATTTCAAGTTTGATAAACTTAGTCCATAAGTGATTTCCACTTGTATAAATAAACGAAATATATCTTCGTCACTATTGTAGATATTAAATTATACATATAAATTACTTTAAGTGTTTTTGTATATCTTTGTCTACTCGTATTAATGTCATTACTAGTAATTTGATTAAGAAGATGTTATATTATTCAAATTGGGTGTCTATGCTCTAATTATAACAGTCGTTACTATTCTTACCGCGAAATTTCCGTTGCCAAGTTTAATTATAAGAAACGTAAATAACGCAAGTTTTACGAGTATTATTTTATACATCTGCTTACTATGAATTTGGCAGATTCAGAGCGAACCGAACTTGTAACTATTTGACAGCTTGTTTGCCAATAAGGTGCAGTAATTTATAGCGCCAGAGTTTAAATTTACTCCACTAGTAATATATCTAAAGATGAATGTAGACACTTAAAGGTAAATATTTAGGTGCACGTTTGAGTCAATAAAGGTAAATACAGGTACAGTGAGGGTCAGATCTAATTAAAGAGCCTGGCTGTAAGCTGTTAGACGGAGACAAGTAAATGCAGTGAAAATGGAGGAATTTAGTTAGTTTAAGGAGTTTAGTTTCTTAATTTATTAATCATTAACCATTAAAAAGCAAGGCAATGCAATGCAACGTTCGTCTTCTAACATGGCGCATTCATTTGGGGATAGGGTCATTTTTGGCCAATTTAAAAATTAAAAGTCCAAAAAAAATGGTTTAAAATGGACCAATTATTTTTTTAGATATTTTCATTGGAAAGAACAGGAAATGGATTATCGAAATAATCAAGATTTTTAAAAATTCGCGTTTGTTCCAATATTAAAAAACTCGGGAATGGAGTGCCCAAATGGGCTATGAGAGTCGGGCACACATACACGAATTCCTGAAGTTTGAGCGATATTTTTTTTTGGCCATGTCCAGTTGGCATGGACTATACCATATATGTATATACACACATATATAAATGTTAAGTCGTAAATACCATTTTTCGGTATTCAAAACTTTAAACGAATTTTACTCAAAACAACATTTTCAAAATTGGCAACCACGATTATTCAAAAACTACTCGGCCGATTTGGCTGAAACTTTCAGGGTTTCTTCTTTATACTCTTAGCTTGTCTGTAAACCTAAATGTTTTGGAATTTTATGTTGCAAAATTTAATTATCAATGCAAAAGTGTCTGAAAAAAAAAATGGAAAATCACCGATTTTCTCGAAAAACTTCTGCCAAACGTAGATTTTTTTAGGTTTACCGACAAATTAGATGTATTTTTAACATAAACTTTATTTCCTGGACTGTTACAGATGAAAATTACGACGTCCAGAGTGGTTGCCGGTTTTTTTTTTGTAGGTCCACTTTGCGCCAGCGTGCAGCCGCCATTTTGTTTTGAAAAATAAAAAAAAAAATGAATTCTTCATTCTTATCTTAACAAATATACAAAGTTTTGTAATGATTAAATAAAACCTTGTTATATATATGTTATATAAAACCTAAAAATGTTTTTTTAATGCGTAATTTTAGCCTGTCTTTATGCCTGTATTTAATGCGCAATATTATCCCCTTAATACTGGGTGTTCAGATCATTATACGAACGATATGTAGAAACCTACGATTTAAGTTGAGGGTGTCGGTGCTGGAACTCGTAAGTATTTTTGCATGCTACTAAATTGCACTACGCCTCTTTATTAAATCTATAAATCTCGTTTACCTGCATTTTATCGCGACATCCATTCCGCTTAAGAAACGTTCCTCTCGCCGCGGACGCGGTGTACGGTACGTGACCTAAAAATGGCATTAAATACGCTAGTAAAATCATGAACACGAACGCGATGCGCGGCTTCAGGACTACACAATACGAAGAATTCCAATTCGAGCCGAGCTACCGATGATAACAGAACCTATAATGGTCGAGGTAAAGGTAACGTGACCCCTTCGAGCACACCAGACACAGCCTACTTCGAGATATAAACGTCTAATAAATCGAGGTGTAACTTTAAATACAACCGCGAATCGGGTGAAAAATGGGATCGAACGTAATAAGTTCGCATTTTTAATCGCGGCATAATTCAGACGTAAATGTAGGTAGCATTCGGATTACTGTAAAACTCTTGGTCCTTTAGCACGATGCTTTTAGTCGACTATCTATTATGTTTTCTCGCCAAGGAAACTACAAACCAAGACTATAAACCAAAATTGAGAGGAAACTACTTAAAACTATTTAAAATAATTAAAAAAAAAAATTACTACGTTATCTACGTTTTATTGTTTTGAGAATTACAAAAGTAACGTCACTAAAACCACTGTAACTTACACTAATTACACTAACACCATTAGTTTACACTAATGGTCGGAATATCATGAAATTTTGAAACACGTCGGTTGAAAGTTGGTACTATCTAAAAATCATATGGATTTGTCAATAGTGGCGCCATTTACATATCATCCTACGAACTTATTGAGTAGTGATGTACTTTGTGATAGGTGATATATTGCTGATCTTTCGTAGATAATTTCTCAAACACCCATGACGATTTGTAGCTGAATAGTGAATTAGAATTCCATAGATATTCCAGATATTTCTGTAGTTTTCCATAGATATGCTTATTGTTCCAGAGAACAGTAGATGCCTTGTTCTACACCAACTGAATCAACTGAATCCTCCATCATTTCAGGAGTATTAGAACAGAACTAGTTTGGAAACAATATTTGATACAAAATACCGAAGTCTGCTGCTGTCAAAATGCGAAGTCTGGGCTTTACTGTTGTCCATAGTTTTTTTTCAGTGTAGAGAGAATTCCGTTGCTGTTTTTCACTACTGCTTTAAGTATATATAAATAAGGTGAAAAAGTTAGATATTACGTCTTACTTGGAAAGACAACAGAAAGTGTCGTTACAAAACACTTGGAAGTTATTGATGGAAACGATAATCATTTCTACAAGTGACACGAGATTCAATTATACCATCTCATGATTAGAAACACTCACTCGCTACCGAGAGAGCAGCAAGTGCTGTTTTTGTACTGGCGGCTTGATACGATGATTAATCTCTCTTTTGACCTATTTAAGCAAAAGCAAAGTCCCATTATCATTGTTAATAATAAACAAAAGGTCTATAAATTATTCTGTCTAGTTTATTAATTCCCATTTAAAAAAGTCATTAGCAACGGAGATAAGGTTAACAAACGCATTCTGCATGATTAATTGTAAACGTTCCGTCTCAATAAAGTAGTAGGTATTAATGTATCACGGCCGTCACCTCGGCAAATAATAAAATCTTCGGCAGTAAGTGTAATTATTACGGTAATTAAAGGTATCTACTTGTCGTTTTTATTGTCATACAGTGTCTGCAGTTTATAGCGTGCAACAATGCCGTCGCAGTTGCGGAGATATGCCGAGCATTTACAGTCCAGTAGGCAGAGACTTTTATGTGTTCTTGAAACACATAGGGCTAGTTTTGACGGTTCTCTATGTATTTTTTTTTGTGTAGAACACAATGCGCGTTGTCCGTAGAGCTGAAACCGTCCGCTATTTTTTTAAATTAACAATTTGTGAAATGAAAAGGTATTTTTTTCACATTTTCGCTTATATCTCCGTTCCTTGGCATATTTTATATTGCATATGCATTTAAGAAGTTGTAGCCTATCGAATTTCCAAAATTTTAAGCCCAACCCGAAGTCTCCAAATGCTATTGTTAACTTGCAAATGACTGCTAAAGTTGAAAAAGTGCTTTTTTTTTAATTGTTTAAAATATTAATTTGGGCCAGTTTTATAATGTTTTCTACGCGACTACTTTTTTGACGCTTTGAAAGTACGAAGTCGTATTTTAAAAACAAAATGGGCATCAAGATATTATAGTCACAATTCCGATAATTTCGAAGCGGCAAAGTTAAAACCGTATATACGTCGCGTCAAAAAAGGTAGTCGCGTAGAAAACGTAATAAAACTGGCCTAAATTAATATCTTTCAAAATCTCAAAAAGTCTCGCAAACTTGAAGAGATTTATGATTTTTCTAGCCCAACCCGGTCAATATCGTACAATAAACAAAGAAATGGCGTCTTTGTTAATTAAAGCTTGCAAAAAAATCGATCGTTAATTACTCGAAAAGTTATTAACGGATCGAGCTGAAATTTTTTTGTAACTTCATACTACAAATAGCAGTCCATCCAAGTCCCATTTCATGATCATAGTCGCCCTACTTTCGAAGTAAAAAAATAGTGAAAAAAAAAGCACTTTTTCAACTTTTTCATTTGCAAGTTAACAATAGAACTTGGAGACTTTGGGTTGGGCTCAAAATTTTTGAAATTCAATAGGCTACAACTTCTTAAATGCATATGCTATATAAAATATGCCAAGGAACGGAGATATAAGCGAAAATTTGAAAAAACTTTTTTTTTAAATTAATTCAAAAAAATTTTAGGTTTATTTTAAAAAAATACATAGGGAAACCGTCAAAACTAGCCCTATAAGTATCAAGAACAGTTTTTGATGATTTTAGCTCCCTGCCTACTGGACTATTAATGTATCACGGCAGTCACACAGGCAAAGAATAAAATCTTCGGCATTAAGTGTAATTATTACGGTAAAAATTACTTGTCGGTTTTATTGTCATACAGTGTGTGCAGTTTATAGTGCGCAACAATGCCGTCGCAGTTGCGGAGATATGCGGAGCATTTTTAACGTAATGTGCCGTAGTGCCGTATCGTAACAGATGGTGTTAAATGAACTTATCCTCGAGCAAATGAAATTATAAGGTGCAAGGCGCAATTACAGTGTACCTTAAGCGGTTTCGACGCTACTGAAAAGATCAATATCGGAACGATTGTTTCCTGAAGTATTCACAACATTAACTAAATGCACGAACCTGCTACCTGTCGTGTGAACCGACACCGATTTGGAGTCTGGAAAATTGGACGCAACTTGATTAGAGCGAAAAT
Source organism: Aromia moschata (assembly GCA_029963805.1). Classification (NCBI taxonomy): domain Eukaryota; kingdom Metazoa; phylum Arthropoda; class Insecta; order Coleoptera; family Cerambycidae; genus Aromia; species Aromia moschata. The sequence continues at coordinate 153,808 of JAPWTK010000619.1, forward strand.
TTAAGCTGAGACAATTATATGCCTAATTTGGTTGAATTAAGTGATGTTTCGAACGCCCGTCTAAGTTTTGAAGTAATTTACTTTAATGGTAATTGTTTTCGGAGATATTTGCTTTTGCAAAGTAAAATTCTAAGTTATAAAAGTGTTTCTTTTTTTATACAGGTATTAGTTGATGCAACATTTTATGAAAATTGCTTGCCCTGTATATTGATGTTTTACAAAAAAAAATAAAAAAACGCTGTTTTAATGGAGTTTACTTCCTCGTATACAGTGTTCGGTATAATATTCACAATATGTAGGAATTTGTGTTACTATTGGGGCATTTCACGCCAAGTGAGGTCAAAAAAATTCTGTTTGAAACATCACAATCGATAGTACTTGCTAAAAAAAACTAACTTCCATAAAATTTTAGATTTTTTGAGACACAAGGAGAGGGATGTGAAGGTGAGAAATCACAAATTTCGTTTCGACTTAAAATTTCAATCTTTCTCGGTAAGAAAAATGAAAAAAAGGTTGCAATGCTTTTCGATGTTTTTTACGATAAAAATATTTTCAAAATTATTGGGGGTAGTTTTCACCCTTATTTTGAGGGTTGAAAATTTAAAATCGACTTTCGAGTTGTGCAAACTTTCAATCCTTTCAATTACCATAATGGGCATCGACCAGAACGGCCCAAAAAACGGCCCAAGGGTGAAAACTACCCCCAATAATTTTGGGGCGGCTGATTACGAATAGATTTTCAAAACAACAAAATGGCGGATCCAGTATGGTAGTGAAGTTTAAAAATGGCTAAATTTTGAAATTTATTTAAAAATACCATCGTATTCTACGGGAAATTTCTACGTTAGATTGTAATGAGCGACCCCAAAAACTTGGAATATATTATCCACTTGCCATTAACTATCTCACAGGATGAGAAAATATACTAAAACCACGTTTTTTTGGGCCAGTTCCTGGTCGATGCCCATTATGAATTAAACATTAATCGAAAGTACAAAAAAAAGAGAAAGAAATTAAAAAAAATCGTGTCATACTTTTCGAAATTTCGACTTTTAATCCTCAAAAAAACTACCCCCCATAATTTTGAAAATATTTGTATCGTATTCTACGAAAAAAACATCCGAAAACCATTACAACCTTCTTTTTAATTTTTTTAATTTTTTTATTGAGAAAGATTGAAATTTTAGAGTCGAAACGAAAATTTGTTGTGGTTCAAAAAATCTAAAATTTTAGGGAAGTTTTTTAGCAAGTACTATCGATTGTGATATGTTTCAAACAGAATTTTTTTTTTCCCCTTCACTTAGTTGGTGTGAAATGCCCATTGTAGATATCGTAAGTGTTACTTATTGTACAAATTTTAGAAAGTGTTTTATCAACTAAATTATGTTTATTTTAATTGTAATTTTCTATAGTTGATAAAACACAACAAAAACTAGAATGCAATACAACGTTTTATCATAATCGGAGCAAGTTTTATACGTTATTAAATTCATAAATAATATGACATATCAATGACACGTCAAGTGGCATTTCAAAATTTTATTTCAACTTGGAAAGCTATTAGATTGTTATACAATTGTTCATCAGCATTTGGATGGATTATTTGTGTTTATTTCCTGAATACCTTATTTTTTTAACACTAAAAAGATAAATAATTTGGTTTGTTCACAAATATGCAAGTACAAAAAAGAGCAGGAAAAATTGTTAGTAAAAGTCAGTAAACATGTTGTTTTTTTAATGGAAGAAAAAGTTAGTAGAAAAGATACGAGGTAGCTTTGAAATTTTTAAAAAATATATAAAAAAATTAAAGATTTTCTCACAACACCATTCGGTTGTAAATAGTGCAGTGTATTTTTTTTACATAAATATCAATCATTATATTATAAATGCTACGGATATCACTTGTATTCAATGCTTCAGTATTTCTGACCCTCCTCGTAGGATTACGTTTTCTGAGTATGTGAATTTAAAAGTTCCTTGTTTTTTGCTTTTTGTGAAATATAATTAAGTTTAGGGCTGCTGCTATACGCTAGAACAATATACTATACTGTAGTTTTAATTAATATTTTAATTTTATTTTTTTATTATCCTTCTAACAACTGTTACGGGTAGAAATGCACCCTTGTATCGTTCTTTTTCAAAATAGCATATCAAAGATATTACTAACTCTTGGCAGCCGTTGATTAACTGTTTTAGAATTTCGCAAACCGAAGTCTGACAACTATAATACTTTGGTTGTTCTGGAAATAACAGTTTCAATGCTAAAAATCAATCAAAGATAAAAGTTTGAAGCTCAAAAAAGACATAAACCAGTATTAAAGCCAATATAAGGTTCAGATAACTTCAAACTGTCAACAAATGTCAAGTAATACAATACGGCAACTTCAGATCTGCTGCCAACTGCATAACAACTAATGCCAAGCGCGAAATTTAAAATCCAATAAAACATTCTATTACAAAACAATGAAAAGTAAAATTAGTTGTTTAGTTATGAGTTTAGTTTGACAACGTCAGTCAACTGACGGTCGAAAGTACGAGTCTATAAAAATAGGTAGGTACTGTTTGTCTATATTGAGCATTTTATTTAATTGTTTTCTTGCTTGTTAGTGATCCTGTCTATTATTTCTAAAAGTTTTATTTTTTCTAAATAAAACAGATTCTTGTGCCACCACTAAATATCTCAACTATTGTGGAAAGCCGCGTAAATTAGTTCTTTCTTCGGTGACAATACAACAGAAGATTTATACTACTTGGTAGTTAGTTACTAGTCGTTTATTATAAAGACTGTATCCCCATTTTACTATTTTTTGTTGTGCTCAATAAAAAACGGATTAACTCTACAAAAATCTAGTAGTAGATGAACGCTTACCATAAAGCAGTCGGGTCCCTGTAAACACATGGATTCTCCATTGGGACCGTCATTAGAGAACTGAAAAAAGAGAAAAATCACATATTAATATGCCGGATCTAGGCGAGATTAAAAACTTCATTAAAATTTGCATCTCAATAACATCAGAGAGTCGGCGAATGTGTATACTGGCAGCTCACACAATGCCTGCCTGCAGCGTTCTATTATGCTTCCGAAGAACATGCATGAAAACTGAAATCAACTACAGTTTCGTACAACTAGATTGCTTTTATTTGGAATGCAAAAATTCGACGTTGCAGCAATATCGACTGCAACATCGGAAATGCGCCGTCTTCGGGTAATCCGGTGCACGATGCTATATTTATTATTTGGAAAACTCGGAGCTTCCGACGGTAATGAATACGTACTTTTATCGACTGTGAATTTTTAGCACTCTGTTGACCTGCATACTTGCAAAATATTGTCCGCAGAACCCGAACAGTCACCATTCTGAACGTCAGCAACGAAAGTATTCATAAGTAAAGTGTATCCAGAATCAATTGGAGCACAGTTTCTACAAGGAGTCCTCAATATTCTAATATAAATTAAATGTATGCATAAAAATGCGCGATGTTTCACTAACCTTACTGATACGAAGTCCACGTGGACTTTACAGAATTGTCACCTAAATTAAGGGCGGTCCCATAATCCTTTTTTCACTCGTCGCTCTGTTTCTCTATATCTGAATCCTGGAGTGGATACTGGAACCTTAGGCGTAGAAACAAAAAACTGGACGTTTTCCATAAAACACCGAAGCTACTATACTTTTCTCGACGCGCGTTTCGCCAACCAAGTTGGCATCTTCAGGAGAAGATTAAAACTAAATTCTCACCTACACACTTGCACTATTTATATTTAATTTGTTGCCACGGTTCACTGAACCGTAACATCTGTCTTTGTTTATCAGAGCAAACAGTGGACTGATGGGTATTGGACCATTTAATGATTTCTAAACTTTCAAAAGCATCCAACTCTACTGTTTGTTACATTTGTAATTAATTTTAAATTATTTGTGTCTATCCTATGGCTGTTGTCAAAAGCATGTTGGGCAACACAAGATTTTTCCATTCAGCCATATTTCAGATGAGCCATGTGCTCTTTAAATCTAGTCAAAATAGATCTTTTTTGTTTGCCCAATATACTTTTGATTACAGTCTTTACAACTATTTCGTATTTCCTGACTTTTCGTTATTGTCGATTTTGTCTTTGGGGTTACAAAATAATTTAGTTTTAATTTTCTCCTGAAGATACCAACGTAGTTGGCAAAACGCGCGTCGAGAAAAGTATAGTAGTTCGGTGTTTTGTGGAAAACGTCCAGTTTTATGTTTGTCTATTTAGTTGCTTCGAGACAACGGCGTGGCACTATTATATCTTTCCGGGCAAAGTTAGCAACTTGTTTCGTAATTAAAAAAAATCAATACTATAGTACTAAAATTATCAGAATTTACGCAACCTTCAAACAATGGTATGAATACTTTCCTCGCTGACTGTACGCATACAATATTTTCTGACCATACATACATACATATATGTTAGCATTTGCCAAATATCTCGCATTATTTATAGTTATATTACAAATATATAAATCAGACGCGAAATATTCCAAACATTACATTTATATTAATTTATTATCATGTTATTACTAACGCTTTTATTTGTCACATGTATTTATTTCTGTTTACACAAAAGAATTTAATAAATATAATCAAATTGCGTCCGTGTTTTTTTTTATAGTGACAAGTGTACGCGAGATAAAAATTATTCATAAATTGTAAACGCGTCAATTTTACTTTGTATTATTGGATATAGTGTATTTTCCAAACAATCTGGACATTTGATTCAATTCTTTATGATACCGAACCACATCATGTGTAAATATGTACGTGCATAGGTGCATTTTTCTTTACTTACCGTCAACAATATTTCCAATACTTGTTATATATACGAGATACAATATTTTAATAGTTTGTTCAGCCAATTTGCTATGCAAATTTTAAGTCCAATTTTGAAAAGCTGTAATTCACAGAATTGTCCCCATAAAAAAATCTAATGGCGTAAGATCAGGTTATCGTGGCGGCCATTCTAGCGATCCTTGCCTCCCTATCCACCGATTTGGAAATGCTAAGTCGAGGTACTGCCGGACTCGGATTGGTGTGGTGATGCTCCATCCTGTCGGAACCATATCATATTAGCTGGAACTTGTGGGTTTACTTGAGCAGGACATAAGTTTACCCAAAGTTAGCACGACATTATTTTGCAGCAATGCTAAATTCCATCAATGAAAAAGGGACCAATGACATGGTCTCCAATTATCCCTGCCTAAACATTTCAGGGTTTTGCCTATGTAATTTTCTCATCCAATACGGATTTTCTTCAGACCATTGGCGTCAGTTTTGAAGATTAACACAGCCGTGAAGTAAAAAGTGAATTCATCAGAAAAAAAAACCATTTTCTAGTTGGATAATATTGTTACCCAATTTTTTTTTTTTTTTGTTCACAAAAAATACGTTCTTCTATCAAAGTCATCTTCAGTGAACACCTGAGTTTATGGGGATGCATTTAATTTGCGTTTAATACGTGAAGAAACGAGGAATGGCTAATATTCAAAGCTGAAACTGCTCGTTAAATCGAATTATGTGGGTTTTCCTGAAACTCAAGCATTATATCCAATTCGGTATTATTTCTCGTGCATTGGAAGGTTCCTTTTTTATTTACAGTACATGTTCACATTCGTGAAACTATTTTTCAATTTTTTGAATAGGCGAACAACCTCTGTCTGTGATCGTTTTCTGTTTCCGTAACCAACCATCTGTAGAAATGTTATTTTATGCATTTTTGCTAGATAAACCATGGTTCTGAATAGCAGTTAACAAAACTCAAACAACATACACAACACTGACAACTTTTAATATTGTCACAATAACACAGCGAGTTGTTACAGCGTTTACAATAAAACTAACAATACCCAAGTAGGTTTAATTTTTTTTTAGTTGAGACTATTGAAAAAACGGTTCCCGAAATTATTTTTGCTTATCTTCTGATTATCCAGAACGAAACGGTATTGGTTATTAAGTTTTTAGTTTGTTGTAGCCAATTTCCTAAATCAGATTAATTATTTTTTTTACAGTTTACAATTTTGCAATCAAATTTAAAACTATAGCATTTTAGAATGGAGAAGGTCACCAACCTCTACATACAATTTAAATATTTGGGGGTTGCAACTGTCACTAGAAGGTGATTGGAATCTAGGGAACAAATTTTTACATACATAGCATAATGTCATTTCAGAATCAAAAATTGATATGTCTGGGACACAATAAATATGGCACAATCAATGATTTTAAATGCTGAATTTATTCCTGTTCCACACTGTATATGATACATGCATCACAAACTATGTTATAAATAGCTAAATGCAGACAACGTGTGTAATTAGAGACTCATATGTCGTTGTAATCGGATGATACGAAGACTGCAGGAAGGTGGATGGCAAGGATTATCCAGATACCAATCTAAATGGGTTGAGATACGTCGGGAGGAATCGTGATTACACCTACAATTCGGAATCCCTGTCTCCTAAGCTGGCTTACACGGGTTTAGAGCAGACGAAGGGATTGTTTCGTTCGGCTAACACGGTACGTAATGCCGAACAAACAACGACTTTCACGTATTCTTCTCGGCGGTATGTTAAAAATGTCCCAATAAAAAATAATGCGCCGCAAGAATTTGAATACTACGACCGGGCGAAATGTCGCATCCATTCGGGTTTCGAGTAAAGACAAACACGTTTATTTCTACGTGCGCTGCCAGAGAAAACACGAAATATAGCCTCTAAAGCTGCTATGGATTTTATTTAAATTCGAAGGCTTTTCCAGCCACAAAAACATCGCAATTTGGTAAGTTACAAGACTATGTACCTTATAGTCACTATCGTCTAATATTATTACAAAGAAGCGATATAAATAAATACAATCACTTAATATAATATTATTCTATGGTTTTTATTAGTCAGAGTAACCCGATATTTCGTATTTCATCATAATTCTTAACTCTGCAATTAAAAGAATAAAAAATAAAATTAAAAATTTTATTACCATTTTGGAATCTGCAACTTCTAAGGAGAGTAGTTGCATATATTTTTTAAAAAGGGTGAAAATCAAATTTAGGTGATGATAATCAACAAACCATTAAAAATAAATATATTATTATATTTCTGAAGTACCGTGACAGCTGTGAAATGTTACAGTTAATTCAAATGACGTATTTTCAGCTTAATATAACAAAAATTAATAAAACATGGGCTTTGCTATACGAAAGAACTTTTTTTGTTGCATCTTCAGTCAGGACGTGATCTATAATACACCTTTCTTTTGACGTTTTTTGATACACCCTGTATATATAATATAATTTCCATTTTTAATTCTCATATCATAACTGTTATTAACCTTTAGAGGACGGACATTTGGGGATTATGATCCCTTTAACGAAATGCATAAAAAAGTATCTTCTATCACAGATTCATCATGAGTAAAGTGTTGATCATGGGTGGAGCCAGTATACTGGATTTTCCGTCCTCTAAAGGTTAAAAGAAATATGTATTATCCAATAATATTTTAAGGTTTAGATTTTATTTTATTTAAATACAAATTTGTTCCAAAATCTTCTGAACTGTGCTTAAACACTGGTTCAAGCAAAATATTTATATTTTTTAATGTAATTTCATATATTAACTATTAACATTTTGATATATTTTAAATATGACATTTTTTAAATAGACAGATTTAATATTCAAGTAAATTCATCTAATAAACATAAGACAAAACTGTTACATATTTTTATAGAAGACAGGAAGGTCCTATGATTTGTGATTTTGTAGTATAAAATAAAACATAATTTTAGTAATATAAATACATGTATCTATTGGCAGCTAAATACATATTTTGGCACACAAACTCAAGTTATATTTTGTTAAGGTAAATACCGTAAAATAAATTAAACGTATTTTGATGTAAAAATAATATGTTTGGATAGATGTATATATGTACAGGGTTATCGATTTAGGAAAAGAATGCATAGAAAGTGAGTTTTTCTCAGAAACAACCGAGAAACATTATTTTTTTTGTGAAATGTTACTTACCGTCACAAAATGAAGGCAAGAATAAAAAATATATCATCGATATACCTTTTTTACTTTACCATTATACAAAGGTATATTAATTATGAGTTATTTTTCTATTTAACCTTATTTCTATATCTTGAATATTTAAAAATTTATGGTCTATTTATTAATTAGTTACCGTATCTGTTTTTCTCGTAAATTGCTATAAATATATCAATTTACTTGCTTTTTCCTGGAGTGGGTACTGGAACCTTCGGCGTAGAAACAAAAAACTGGACGTTTTCCACGAAACACCGAACTACTACACTTTTCTCGACGCGCGTTTCGCCAACCAAGTTCAGGAGAAGATTAAAACAGTTTTAATCTTCTCCTGAAGATGCCAAGCTCAAAAGTAGAACTCAAAAGGACAATATTATCCGTGGTATAAAAAACAACTTCTATTTATTGCATGGACGTCATTTTCACGCAAAAGGGAAATTGAGTGGACATTATTTAATCTATATCTGCGACTGTAAAACATTACTGTACATTAACTGTCCATACTGACCGTAAAATGCGGTTTTCCATTTTCTATCCGACTGAATAGTTTAATTGGAATGAATGGTGTTTTACTGGTTCGACATTTCGTTCAGAACGAAGCGCGAATTGCGATTTCCCATAACATAAAATCGGACAAAGCAGCCGTAAATATTATTTAAATAGGAAACAAATTATCCAATTAAAAGTTAAAAGGTACGCACTGCCCAAATATTTAATACTGCAAAAAATTTCAGTTAGCCATATCTTGAAAACGACGCATGGGACCCACTTCACTTTTTAGATAATGACTATACACCTCTTACAGAAAGGATTTATAGTGAAAAAAACCGTCAGCAAAGTTTGCGAAAAAAATTTTCAAAAAAAACTGCAGAACACCCTGGGATCTCAGTAACGCTCTGTGGAATATTTGCAGTATATATTTTTTTTCAAATCTAGAAACAAATATAAGGAGAGGTTTTTCGATTTGTTACAACATATTTGTTTTTCAAAAAAGTTATGGCTATTTTAATTTTGGGAGACAAAATGTTCCTATAAAATTAAAATTAAAATGATTATATATAGATTATGAAAAAAATATACTGCAAATATTTCACAGAGCGTTACTGAGATCCCAGTGTGTTCTGCAGTTTTTTTTTTTATTTTTTCGCAAACTTTGCTGACGGTTTTTTCACTATAAATCCTTTCTGTAAGTGGTGTATATAGTCATCTCCTAAAAGTGAAGTGGGTCCCATGCGTCGTTTTCAAGATATGACTAACTGAAATATCACCAACCGCCACTGTAGTGTATAGTTTATGTCATCGCTTTAAGAGGATGACAAATACAAAAGGATATCAATAGGACAACTGGAACAGAGTGGGGTATTGTAATTTTCTTCGCATCACACAGACACAATGAAAATACATGCACTTATATTCACGTAGTAAACATTTACAGTTCGATTAATAATCATCAATTAGGAAATTTAAGGGGTAACACTACCTTGTAACATTTTTTTGACCATTTTTTATCGGCTTAAATGCTTCCTTAACTATCCAAAAATGATATCCAAAAGGTTTTATGTGGTGGAAATTTTTTTAAGTGGTTGAATTTACTCAACATTGTGGCGTCGTGCGAAAACGCGGTAGGGACGAAGGGAGGAGCGTAGAAATCACTTGTGGGTGGTCTTATTTGCAGTTTCTTTTGAAGTCATCCGTATGTGCGTACTTCTGCCCCACTCCACTCCATAATGTCCGAGCATTCTCGAATTGCACGGACACAATACCAGATAATCACAGTGAATAAATTGCACAGTCGCATAACTTCCATGTGTGTATGCGCCTCGACTTCGGCATCCCGATACGGACCCGGAACGTGATACGGATTTTTAAAATGCCCGCCATAATTATACCGTATGTTAACAAAGCCGCTGTTTATTCTCAAAACAATTAAAAACCGTGCCTTCCCACAGAACGGCACGACAATGACATCGGCATATGACCGGGGAACATCGTCAGCGGCGGCTGGTTCTAAGGTTCTGCGGGTTTGTTGAAGCTCCAAAATATCAGCGAAAAAACTGCATTTTTAGTTTAGAACAAGTTTACAAAATACTTCAACTGTGCAATCTAAGGCTGCTACGTTGGAAAGCAGTTTTCCTGACTTCTCTACAATAACAGTTTATTACAAGTTTGCACATTAAAACATACTATTTCTCAGCATTTTGAAAGAAAAATTCTAATATTAAACACAAATATCTTATTTTTATTGAACACTTCACAACATTTCGAAGAAAATCAGTCGCTGTTTTGTAACATTTTATGGATGCATTGAAATGAATAACACCGTACTATTTTATTTGAATATTATTATCTTGTCCCTAATCAGTTAATTCTGTAATACCTCAATATATCGGCCTTCTTCTCATACAAGTAATTGTTCTACCACTGTTTGTTTTTGTTCATTGTTTCTGTAATTCTCTTCTCTAAATGGGCAACATCTGTAAATGGTCTTTGGAGATATACCTTTTGTTTCAAGTAACCCAGAGGAAAAAAATCTAGTGAGGTCAAATTTGGAGACCGAGGTGGCAAACAAATTTTCGAGAATTGTCTTACATCTAACCTACTGTGACAGTGGACACAATCCTGCTGGAACCATATCTGTTGACTTTCAAATAAAGGAAGGTCGTCAAGAAGATCATTTGTTTCAGTTTCTAAAAAAGAGTAAATAACGGTCCGCATTCAAAGACACTTGAAAAAAGAAAGGTCCAATGATTATTTCATTTTCATAAATTCCATACCATACATTTTCATCCCATTTGGTGAAAATGTTGTTTCATTCGAATATAGAATGTCTTGACAAAAATTGGTATCACAACATAATTTAAAGCTTCCATGGCCTTAAGTATTCTCCTGACCTTAAGTATGAATAATTTATGGCTGGAATGGGTGAAATTTGTTCTTTTTTTAAAATGTTTGACACCGTACCTTTGTTTACAGTATTTTGCATCAAAGATGGTATTTTTCGCAAGGAATACTTAGGATGTTCAATTGTTGACAGCTTTTCTTCAAACTCCATATCATTATTCGCAACGCGTCGTTGCTAAAACTATTTTGTGTCCTTTCCTTTAACTTTCCTTACCGTTATATGATGAATTTTTTTTCAAGCTGTTAGCATTTCTATCTATTTTATGAACAAGTATTACAAACTGAAGTCTTGACGTTCGCTGTTAAACAAAGACCAACATCACAGTTCTTGTCAATGAATCATTGATTAAATGTATCTATTATTTAATGTGTCACGGAAAATTAAGAACCCATAAAATTTGGGATAAATACGAAGCAACTTAGTTCACAAAATCTAAAATTACAATTAAGTACTTAATTAAGCTTTTGATTTCACAATTAATTTAGGGTCCAGAAAGTGTGCTACAACGCAGGGTTGCGCTCCAACAACTCCACTACACAACTCTATGCCCGTGCATACGTACATCACTGACCGTGCCTGGTAACACGCGCAGAGACTCTCCCGGGGCGGGATCGAGGGAAAGCTATATGTAATTTATCCATATATCGTAGCGAGCGTTCCGTTGTTCGATTTAGTAGTAGCCCGCCGAGTTTACAATAATTTTTATGCGTTGCGTGTGATTAACTAATAAACGTGTGTACATACGTATTTTCCACCGTGTACGTATTTCTTTCAGAGTTCATATAGTATATTTATATATTATCTGATTTTGTGCGGATTTTTGCAACAATGGCACAGTCGTTACCATGTGAATGGACTTAAAATGATGATTGAAAATTACAAGGATTTTACAATAGACGGATTACATATTTTATGTATTCCTTGCAATCATCGATATATATTTCGTAGACGCCGACAGTATGAACGACATTTAGATTCGAATATCAACAAAATAGTACTGGTACTGTTAGAAAAGAGGAATTTAATAAAAAATGTTTTGCGCGTGTAGCCTTTCGTTTTTTTGCGAAATATGTATCCGACTTTCCATTGCCTAGTAGCCATACATATTTACAGAAGACATATCAATGTGTCATAGGAAATATCAAAGAAGACATACGCGATACATTTACTCATATGTAGCTGACAGTGGACGAAACAACGGATTTTTGCGGTAATAAGGTCGTTAATGTTCTGATACGAATTTTAGGTGTTTCAGTTATTTCGCCCCCAATATTAACGGCTAAAAGTATTGAAAAGTAGTAACACGTGCATTGTCCTCTGATGTAAAAAATAATAATGTACTGATGTTAGTGACCATGAACAACTGTTAGTGATACAAACAACTGTGCGAAATTCGTGAAAATAATGTGCGTGGTGTGTCGTCCTCTGTCGATGTGAATTATGTTGAATTTGCACCATTAACTTCAGTAGATGTGGAACGATCATTTTCTTTTTCCTACAAACATATCGTCACCCCGGAAGAAAAGTGACATAACTCAAAAAAGGCTATTTCCAGTAAATTACAATTAAAAATTACACGTTTTATGCTGATTATTATTTGTAATTACAGTACTGTTAATTTTTTGAGAGCAAATGGTTACCAAATTATGTTGAGTAATATCCTTATATTTTGAAATAACAGACACATCTCAATTGAAGTTGTGACATTATTTGAGTTTAACAGTCCCAGTTTCTGGTGAGGAAAAAAGTGACACATCATCACTCTAACGTCAAACTTGAAGCGTTTAAGTTATGACATTAATTGTTTTAATGAAAACTAGGGTATTTGCAATCTTTTTAAATATGTAACTCAAAAAACGAATTTTTTGAGTTTGTCACTTTTCTTCCGGGGTGACGATACGTACATACCAAATCGCTCACGTTTAACGAGAAGAAATGCAGAAAGATTACTGTTTGAGGCAATGTACGCTCAAGCAACTGTAGCAATACGGAATATCTAGTTAAAACACATTTTAGACATATTGCAAAAGAGAAAGCAGAAGGGAAAAACGACCACACACAAAATTCCTTTTCGTCGAACTGTCATAAATTTAGTTCATCCGGTCATTTTAAATGTATAAAAATCAGTTGGGTGCATTAAGTACATGGATCTGTTGAACATGACAAATTATTAAAATCAAGTGCTACATATCTTTCTCCTAAACTATCATTTATTTGTTTCTGTGGAAGCAACTTCGAGTAATTAATTAGTCACTGTCGGAATTTAGACGTGACCGTGGGTGATTCCACGACGTTTCGTGTAGCGACTTGTGTGTAAATAAAAGATCATCTCCCCCTCGAAACTGGTGTTTTACTGTCTACTCTCCAACACCTGCGTGATCCGGCTGTCTACACCTGAGCGATTGATCTGAGCACATCATCATCGGCTCTCACAGCCTTATCAAGTAAGCTTCTTCAATCTTAAATCATCGAACCCACAACAGATGTAAGTTGCCAATAGGACCGCTCGCCAACTGGATCCTTTGAACAGGTAGCCAGGGCTCAGGTGTTTCGCGTGAACCCATTGTTACACAATAAAGACAGTCGTTTTCTGAATGGCACAGCGATAGCTCGGTACATTATTAATATAATTTTTCTCATGTCTTTTTGGTCTTTCATATGTCGTTCCGTCAATGACATGACGGATTACGAGTCCGACTCTGTTGCGACCTCGCCCGAGTCGTGGCTCTACTCTAAGCATGCATTTGCAACCCCCGCATTTGTTGGCACGAGCCGCCACTGCCGGTTAACGAAGCCGCTGTTTATTCTCGAAACAATTAAAAACCGCCCCTCCCCACAGACGGGCACGACAATGACATCGGCGTATGACCGGGGAACATCATAGATGGCCGCGGCGGGCAATCGTTGCCTTAATGGATCCTAGCTGCGAACACCTCGGGTAACGAAGCGCGCCGCTAGCCGTCCTTGTCTCGCCCGCGCCCCGACGAGGACGGCGCTCGCGTGCTCCGAGCCCGATATAGTGCACCGTCGGCGATCATTATATAAGAAACATGTTTAATTATAAAGGTGCACCGGAATCGTGACTCTTCAAGTCGAATTTGAGCGAGTCGCCGCGATTACCTCACGCCTTGGTTGTTTTCTTAAGCGCGGCCACCGCAAAAATCGACCGGAAAGAAAATTGCCCCGCCACCAACGCAACGCTCGGCCTACGATAGAGTCGACATTAATTCGCGGTTTTATTAGTCTGCGAGGAAAATAATACCGCCATCGCCATCCTGACAACTAGCAATTTCTAAATAACTTCGCGAAGGTCAAAGGTGGTAAGTTACCTTTTTTATGGAGCGAGACTTCACCCGAGACGTACCGAAAACCGTTAACTTTAGTGCACTGGAAAAAAAAGACTGATTTGTTGTTTTTCGCACAAATATCGGGAATTTCACGAGGTGTGTACATTAAGTTATAAGTTTTTTTTTAATTCTTTTATTCGAATAGAATTATAATTCAGTTTTGTCTCTTGAGTTCTTAATCACTGAAATGAGTACTTAATAACTTCCTTGGGAAGCCACACAGCGCTGGAGACGGTTCTTCCATTCCTCAGCGCAGTGCTGGAACTCATATACTGGGATAGCCTTCAGCAGATCGGTTACAGCCGTTTGAATGTTTTCTATGGTTCCAAAATGACGTCCCTTGAGGTGATTTTTCAATCTTGAGAAGAGAAAAAAGTCACAAAGACTCAAGTCAGGCGAATAAGGAGGCTGAGGAGCCACATGAATGTTTTTACTTGCCAAAAACTCGTTTACTGAAATTGCTGTGTGACAAGGCGCATTGTTGTGATGTAACATCCAGTTGTTCTTGATGTTTGGTCTCACACGCACGACCCTTTTTCGAAGTTTTTCAAGAACCTCTCTGTAAAAGTGTTGATTTACTGTATAGCACGGAGGTACAAATTCTTTGTGGACAATTCCCTGACTAACACGAAAGCAAAACAGCATGCATTTGATCTTCGAGTTGCTCATTCTTGCTTTTTTGGGTCTTGGCGAGCTTGAAGTGTGCCATGCCATCCTTTGGCGCTTGGTTTCCGGGTCGTACTCAAACACCCATGTCTCATCACCAATAATGACACGTTCCATAAAATGAGGATCATTTTCAATCGATTCCAAAAAGTCAAAACATCTTTCTCTTCTGATGTCCTTTTATTTCGGCGAAAGGGTTTTTGAAACAATTTTTGCGCAGATTTTTCTCATCCCCAATTCGTTAGACAAAATCTGATGAACAGTGGTGTGATTCAAATTTAAGGCTTCCCCGATCATTCTTGTCGTCAACCGACGATCTGAACGTACAAGATCCCGTATTCTATCGACATTTTCATCGGTTCTTGAAGACGAAGGCCTTCCGCTGCGTGGTTCATCTTCAATCGACTGTATTCCTTCTGAGAATGCCTTAAGCCACTGAAAACCCTCAACTCTTGAAAAAACGGTCTCCATAGGCATGGATCAAAAAAATTTATTTGTCTCGAAGGGGACGTCCAGTGATACAAAACTCCCCACTCCCATCCCTAAGTAACTACACAATACAGAATTCACCTAATAAAAGCTATTAGATGATATGGCGTTTTTAAGTTTGCATCCAATTTTGATGGATTTTGGAAGGTCTGTCAGTATGGATTCGGGAAAAAGAAAACGTTTATCTCTTCAA
Organism: Aromia moschata; assembly: GCA_029963805.1. Classification (NCBI taxonomy): domain Eukaryota; kingdom Metazoa; phylum Arthropoda; class Insecta; order Coleoptera; family Cerambycidae; genus Aromia; species Aromia moschata. The sequence goes on from JAPWTK010000619.1 coordinate 169,471, forward strand.
GACAAAACTGATGTGATTAAAACTAGCATGATTAAGATTAACATGACTTGAGTGTCCGAAAACTAGCGGAAAAGTATAGTGTTGGAAAAACCCAAGTTAGCGATATATTGAAGAATAGATATTAAATTAAAAACTTTGCGAGTAAAATGAAGATCTGGAACAAAAAAGCAGTTTTTAATCGGTTCTATAAGGTACAATACAAAAATATTCCGATATCTGGACCTTTACTAAAAGAGAAGGCTGTAAAAGCAGCCCAACGTTTGCAGATAACTGACTTCAGCTTCCGTTGGTTGGTTGTAGAAATGTTTTAAACAGGCGCACGTGGATAAATTGCCATTAGAGTGGATCCTCAATAAGAAAGCCTGGATGATCTTGGATATTATGTCTGCATGGTTAAAAAGTTTTGACAGCAAGACGGAAAGAAAAAGATAATGTAGTTTTATTTTTTGATAATGCAACATGACACCGATTTTTATTCCTTTTATACGACCTGCTATTATTGTCAACCTATTAACCACGGCATCATTCAAAACGTTGGTCACTTACAGAAGCATGCTTGTTAAAAGGTTTTTGGCATTAATGGCCACGGAAGAGTCACTAGAAATGATGGAAAAAATATTACATTAATCAGTGATTTAATATGGATTTCAGCAGCTTGGAAGAAGGGATGTAACGGTAAAAAAACTGTTTCGTAAGGTGTGGATTTGATATATGCGACAATGATAGAGAAGACAATGTAGCATTAGCATTTTTATTTCCAAATTTCAGTCTTACTGATGTAGATTTAGGAACATATTCATAAATGTGATTTATAACTTTTTAAATTTATAATCCAAATATTTCCACTATTGATTGCACTGAAGAAGTCGGCGATCCAATCGAAAGTGAGGTTGAAGACGAGGAACTTGTAACTAGTATTACATTACAAGTATTTCAGAAGCACACAACAAATAGTAAGAGATCTCAAAAACTATTTCAAGTTCTAGCAATTTAAACATCGTTAAGAGTATTTCACAAGCTCTTCTTGAATGTGAATCAGAAATATTTAGATGACATGCAAAACAAACGACTATTAAAATTTATTTCAAATAAGTTAGATTCTTCCTTGATTGTAATGTAGGATCATAGGTGTATTATATGTATTTTTTTTTTTTTGATAACCAAGTAGGGACTTAATGAACGTTTTATTTTGATAATATGCAAATAGATGTATGTTATTTTTTCATTATCCCATCTCTAAATAACGGACACCTCTATATACCTAACATTTTAGGATTCCTCTTGAGTGTCCATTATTAGGTTATACTGTAGTATCGTTGCAACCCTGCTAATAGTCAGTTGCACAAATGGCGTGACTGAAACAGCTTGTGCATGCACCCGAAACGTTCATAACGAGTAGATATTAAATTTCTTTGGAAATAGGGAAAAGGAGTAAAGGGAAGGAATGAAAGAAAGAAATTCATACATAGGAGAGAGATTAAAAGAAATGGGAGTATAGTGGAGCCATTCGTGATGCGTTCCTGAAAGAAGGCACGCGATTCACTCCACAATAAGTAGGGAAAGGTGTGCATTAATAAACGGGGATTAGCTCGCGCATCTAAATCGGACAAAGTGGCACATAAACCGACGCGTACGTTCTATAAATAAAGACGGTAAAACAAGGAGTGTTTTAGATTGAAGAGGACATCGGTTGGACTATTTATAATAAGGATACGGGTGAAACGCGTGTGGGTATCTTACAAACATATTGGAGTCCCCATGCGCGAAATTTATGCGGAGAAACGCTTCGCATATATATAAAAACGTCTCACAGCTGGTCGCGGAATTCATTAGAGCGACACTTTACACGCCCAAACTATTTCCAGCCATTATGTATCGAGAAATATGAATAGTAATACGACTGGAATTGAATATAAACGGTTTTGAGAGAAAAAAATAAACGGTCCTGTCGGGAATCGGATTTCAACACCACGGATGTTTGTCGAGGCGTTGAAGGCTACTTCAACGCCATTATCATCAAACGTGTTATTTTAGAGAATGTCATTCTACGTTTCGGGTCTTTTAATGGTTTTGTAGTCTTCAGACGGGTGACGGTTGTGATGAAACATAGAAACACAAAGGCAAATACAAAACGAAATGTACTAGTTAGTGCATTTGTTTTTCACCCTTTAACTTCGTCGGAAAGTGAGAGATTAGCTTTTCGTTTAATGAATTATCATTAAGACAAAAAACTTTTCCAAAACAAGACGGAAAAACCAAAGGAAACCAATACGTTTCAGTTAAGACTTCCTCTTAGATTGACTGATTACGTTGTTATTAATACTATGTTCTTGTAACAACACACTTTTTGGTTGTGTTTCTTACAAAAAATCTTATAATAACGTCTTCTTTACGAAGTTATCCTCAAATCCTTGTAAAATCTACAAATTCACGAGGTCAACCAAACTGGTAAATACTATACACTCCTTAAATTATGTATTTAACATTTTTATAATCACTTTGAATAGCATCTATTTTCATTATTCCCCATATGGAGTCACGTCGCATTGAAGCTTGACTACAAATATTTTATTTTTCAATTGTCACACTCAGATACTTCTATGGACAACTCTGTAACTGGGAGTGGTAAAAGTTAGCAAGGAAATATTCAAAGGGGCGGCCATTGTGCGAATTAATGGTCATAGGGTCTTCACGGATTAGTTGGTGTGCAATAGGCGAGAAGATAAAAAACTGCCTGACGCATCACTATACAGGGTGTTCCACGAAGTTCTCTCGGCGTTCGATAAATACACAAAATGCATGCTGATTTATTTTTTTGATAGCCAGGGAATTGTCCACGAAATTGTTGTGCGTCCAAGCTAAACAGTAAATCAACACTTTTACCGAGAGGTTCTTGAAAAACTTCGAAAAAGGATCTAAACGTTAAACTTTGTATATCAAGAGCTAGACAATGGCAAATATGTAATGTCTTTAGTGTTCGACCTGTCCCGTGCCTTGTCGACACAGTTGATGTTGAGTTTCTGTGTCAAAAGCTTTATTCTATGGGTATTCGGGATAACATGTTGTTGTGGATCAAATCATATATAACAAATAGAAAAATGTTAGTAAAATACGACAACAATATCTCTGAAAAACATAACGTAGAAATGGGAATTCCTCAGGGCTCTGTGCTGGGACCTCTCCTCTTTATGCTGTACGTTAATGACTTACCACAATATATTTCGATTGGTAAAATTACTATGTTTGCAGATGATACAACAATAACTATCTCCGCGCAGACCCTGAGGAACTATCATCTCATATGAATAGGGTTTGCGATGAATTGGACGCATGGTGTCATCGAAAACAAATTAATATTAAACGACAATAAAACAGTTTATTTAAACTTTCATAACAAAAAAAATCTGCCTTCAACCTTTGAACTTGAGAATAATATAAGTTTATCGCAAAGCACCAAATTCTTAGGAACCCACTTAGACAGTAAACTGGGATGGGACGTACATATTGATCATGTCTGTACCAAGATAAACTCTTATAGCTTACTTTGCTATAATGCAGATGAAATCATGTTTAAATACTGAAGGCCTGCTGAATATTTATTATTGTTTGGCATACAGCCATATTTCAAATAATATAGTCACGTGGGGGTTGGTAAGTCCATAAATAGAGTTTTCGTAGGTCAAAAGAGAATTATAAGATTAATATTCAACTTAAAAATCCATGGAAAGTTGTAAAACCATTTTTAAAGCTAACAATATTCTAACTGTCCCATCAATTTTTTTTATTTAAATGTGCTTTATATGCTTTTAAAAAACAAACAGCACTTTTCGCGTGTGGGAGACACTCATTGCTATGGTACTAGACATGGAGATGAGTTACAAATCCCGAAACACAAAACTACTACCTTTAAGAACTCACCTGCTTGTAGATTTATATATGTATACAACAAGTTACCAGTAAACCTAAAAGAAATTGCAACTTATCACGCATTTAAAAAGCAAATCAAATTATTTTTTTATTGAAAAGACCTTTTTATACCGTAAATGAATTTTTTAAATAATTAATCCATGGTATTTTAACGTCTTCATTCTGTTTTACATGTTTTACTCTGTACTATATTTCATATATGTTATACATTTTATACACTTATACATTTTATCCATTTTATACATTTTATATATCTTATACAGCTTATACATTTTATACACTCTTATACATTTTATACAATTTGACATATCATATGTACTATTAATGTACTTACAGATGATGAATAAAATATTATTATTATTATTATTATTATTATTATTTGGATAAAAAGATTTAAAAAAATCATCCTCATTACTTCATTTATACACATATGATAGTTTCAATCTAGGTATTGGAAAATGTTGTAGGAACAAATCTATAAATATCATGTAAACATATCTGAAAGTGCCGCCATGTCAGTAATGTTATTGTACTACCTTGGAAGGCGCCACTCTCTGCTTGTTTCCAAAAGTATAAGATTGTTTGATCCATCTTTTTATATTTATCTATGGAGGTAGTATAAGTTAGCAATCCTCAATAATCGCATTTGAAAACATCATCCATGTATCCAAGTGTCAACTAATGACTGAATAGTGAATGTATGAACTTATATTATGGCATATATTAGTGGATGTGAAAAATATCTTTAGGAATCAATTACAAATGGACTTGGTAATACCTCATTCTGCGGTTACCTCTACTGTAACTTTCTATAAACGATTTCCAGAGAAAGAAACAGGCGTCTTGGAAATTATGTTCTAACGACATAAATGCTTCCATCGCGTTTTACCTTTTTCTCAAATGTCTTTTTAATAGTGGCGCTGAGTATAAAGAAGCATAATATACCACTTCAGTCTTTGAAACGTTACTCCGAGTCGGACAATTACACGGTATCGTAATGACTATGCCTCCTCTTCAAACCGGATGTCTATTACAAAAGTAACCGTTTATTAATTTTATAATCGTATTGCGTGTGATAATCATTTTAGAAATACTGCACTTCGACACGAACAAAACACTTTTAAGATGATGATTAATACTATTGGCCTATCGTCACAAGTTACCGAGGCTAAGTTTCAATTCGAACTGTTCGTCTAATCCCGACAAAAACTAAATTTAACTACTTTGTCGCGAAGGCAGCCGTCGAGGCAAAATAATCAGATATATTAGATGAAAGACTACAGTTTCAACGAGCTAAACCTGAAGACAGTTGGCGAGATACGTAAACAAATGGATCCATCGGCGCCGAACAAAGCCAACTGAATTCTCGTTACTCGTCTTAAGTTAAACAATTGTGACGTCGCAGGTACATTATACACCCGTTGATTGGATTTATATTGCTCCACAGGATTAAATACGTCACTCTGCGATTCTCCAGTTCAATTTACATGTAAGAATGTCGTTTCGCAATCACCTGTAATTATCAAGCCTTACCCGGATAGACTTCTATGTGAAGCATCTAGAATCGGTTTATATAAGTACTCCGTTTCTGGTTCAATACTTGTGCACGACAGTTCAAAGCAGGGGGGGTTGAAAACCCGTGTGATAAATGGGTTCTACCATTAAATTTTGACAAACGCACAGTGAGATTGTCGGTGCGATTGCACAGTGAGATTGTCACCGATGAGATTGCCAGTGCTCACTTAAAAGAACACATAATTTCCACAACTGTCATCATTTGGAGATAATTTAATCAATTGTAATCATCTTTATCCTCCTGACCCTTGATTTTCATTGAAATATAGCAGCTCAACTGTAGTTTCACAATATTTTAGTTACCAGTGTTGTCATATTCAAAAGCGAGATATTTAATATGACCAATGACAAATCGTGTAACAAAGATGGTGGTCATCAGTGTGTTAGCAATGCCTCATTTAATTTTGATTAAACGTTTACCATTGCGATCGCAAATAAAAGGTAGCAGTGATTATTTAAAATAAGACGTGTTTTCCACAGTTGACATGATTTTATTCTCCTGGACCTTCGATTTTCATCTAACAATAGCAGCTCGGCTGTAGTTTCGCAACATCTTAGTTGCCAATGTTGTCATTTTCAAAAGAAAGATTTTTAATGTTAACAATGACAAATCGTGCAACAAAGAAGGTGGTCATCAGCGTGTTAGCTAATGCCTCATTTCATTTTAATTAAACGTTTACCATTCCGATTTCGTTTAGATAAGGCGATCGCAAATAAAAGGTAGAAAAGAGATCGGGGAATCGGTATTCGCTCGCCCACGTGTGTTGGCAGTTTCACCCCATCGGGTCCCTTCTGTATTCTTTGTGCGGGGCTAACTGACCGTGCGGAATATAATTCGGTTTGGTGCATACGGTGAGTCACAAAAGTCTATACCTTCTACGTCGGGCTCAAGCGCACGTACGTAGGTACAGATTGCTATTGGCCCAGCGCCAACTTAATATCCCCGATCGCGTAGCCGAGATGTCGTGTTAGGCGGGGAAAACATTTAGATATCGACGTTTGGGTAAACAATCTCTGACAATATTAATTTTAGCTGGTTCTGCTCCCTTTGCAACTTACCTCAATGGGATTACTAAATAATCACAAAAAAGGCCAAGAACAAATTGACAATAGGAGAAAAGTACAATACAAATTAAAATTAATAAATTCGTTCCTGGAGTGGGTACTGGAACCTCCGGCGTAGAAACAAAAAACTGGACTTTTTCCACGAAACACCGAAGTACTATACTTTTCTCGACGCGCGTTTCGCCAACCAAGTTGGCATCTTCCGGAGAAGATTAAAACTAAATTCTAGCCTTCATACTTGCACTATTGCACTATTTATACTAAATTTGTTGCCACGGTTCACTGAACCGTAACTGTCTTTGTTTAGCAGAGCAAACAGTGGACGATTAACGGTTAACGAACGAGTTGGAAAATTTACCTATTGCACAAACAATTATTTCAGTTAAACATTCTAGTGAGTTCATTGACAATATCAAAAATATCCAATTGCAAGAAGGTGACATTTTGGTCTCGTTTGATGTATGGTCATTGTTTCCAAGTGTCCAAATCCCGCAAACTTTGGACTCTCAGGGAATTACTCGAATTAAATGGTTTAGATAAAATTATTAAGGAATACATTCGGCTTACTAGTATTTGTATAAATCAAAATTGTTTTCAGTATAATGGTGAATATTTTCAACCATATGAGGGAACGGCAATGGGTAACTCCTTGTCACCTTTCATTGCAAATCTTTTTATGAGTAAATTTGAGACAGAAGTAAAAGAAAAATTCGAGTATTTCCCTAGAATCTGGTTCAGGTATGTGGACGATATATTCGCGGTATTTGATACAAAAGCAATTAGTTTAGATAATTTTGTTGCTAAATTAAATACCGGTTTCCCTACCATAAAATTTACATATGAAATGGAACACAATGAACAGCTACAATTTTTAGACGTATTAGTTATTAGAAATAGTGAAAATAAGTTAGAGTTTGATGTACATAGGAAAGAAACCGCGACTCTTAGAATATATTCCTAACGATTCACATCACCCTTTTCACCCTTTTCAATATAAAATGGCTTATTATTTTAAAGTTAAAAGTCTAAAGGAAAATAAGTAATTATTTTCTAATTCACCGTTTGTTGAATTTCCCCCTCAGTAAAGAAAGGTTTGAACATGAGAAAAAAATTAATTAAGATTATAGTTGAGAATAACAGTTACTCAGTCCATTTAATACATAAGTTAATAAGGACGCATTAAAAGAACCCTGTACAATTCCACGAATTTTCGTAGAGATACTGACAATTCGAAATTTGTTTCGTTACCATATGAACCTAAATTCACCCGCGGACTATATAAAATTTTTTAAAATATTAATATCAGTTTGGTTTATAATTCTAAAAATAAACTACAGGCGCTTCAGTGAACCGTGGCAACAAATTTAGTATAAATAGTGCAAGTGTCTAGGTTAGAATTTAGGTTTAATCTTCTCCTAAAGATGCCCACTTAGTTGGCGAAACGCGCGCCAATAAAGGTATAGTACCTAGTTCGGTGTTTCGAGGAAATTGTCCAGTTTTTTTTTGCAAACATTCCAATTGAAGGCATTATCCAAAAATGAAATTTATAGTCTGAGAATACTTAATCACGTATTCACACGTAATTCACGATCAAAACAAAGAAATTTGGGGTTTTTGATCAATTGCATATAATTTTTTTATTAAAAAGTTTCTCAGCTTATTTTGCACTGACTTCAGTGTATTTTGGGGTGAGAAGTTTTCGAATATTTAGTGGGCCATAACTTGTTAACCCTTTTCTTCCGCACTTTGAAACTAGTGTCAATCGACAGCAAATTCAAAACGCTTTCAAATGATATATCCCTTATCAAAATCGGAGGGTTGGGCAAAGCGAAAGTCTTTCCAAGAAAAGCCTGTATTAACTGAGGCACAAAAAAAGATCGACTGAATTGGGCCAAATCGAAGGTATCGTGGACTATAGAAGACTGGTCAAAAGTAATATTCAGTGACGAGTCCAAATCTGATGTCTGTGTAGGCGATCATAGAAAAAGAGTAATAAGAACAAAAAGTGAAGCCTTTCATAAGGACTACCTTAAAGGAACCGTAAAATGCCCGAAGAGTGTCATGATTTGGGGATATACATGCATATGTTTGTTTGTTTTGTTTGTTTATTGTTTATTTTCAATTGAAAATGTACACAGAATGAAATTAAATATAAATATGTCCGCTAAACGAATGGATGACTGCCACATTCTGCTATCACTCACTAAATGTCACTGTCCGAAGTGCGGATATTTGTAAGGCATCCAAGTTGGAGTTGATTGACTCGCAACCAAACTGTAGCGCATGGTAGAATCATCAAATATCTCACTCATCACTCAATCTTACGAATATTGGTGTTTATGATGTATTATTATTATTCCTTTTGTAATAGAAAACCTGAGTGACACATCGAATATCATCTTAATGGCATTTTTATTGCTTGTCGGATAGTTGAAGTGAGTGCCCTCTCAAAACCGTCTGGCAAACCATCTCACATCCGTCAGCCGACCAAATTTATATGGAGGTCGACGGCGACGTGTACTCTGCCCGCCGAACATTTAGATATCAACGTTGTGTAAACAATCTCTGCAACATAAACGATCGCGAAGTTCGAACATACATCAATATCGACGCGTCGGAAGTGTTTATACAACGCGAACGAGTCGCAGTTTGGCCGCCGTCACCGTAGAGTGGAGCCGGGCGATCCTCTAACCAAATTACGAGGGGCGCAGCCGGCGACGTCGCCATAGCAACGACTAACAGGATTTTATCACACACGCCAAGGTCCTAAATCCCGGCGCGGCGACGACGCAGCGACGAAAATGGCCAACGAGCTATGCCCGTAAATACCGCTGATTATTAAAACAGCGCCGTCTGAGTGCCAGGACCGGATTGCCCTCGTAGGCAATTAGGCAGTTGCCCAAAAGCGCCAATAAGCCCCTCCATAATGTCGCGCATTGGACCACATTGTGGTCCAAGCAGGCGCGGGCTCACCCGAACCCCAACCTGTTTCGCCAGCCCGCTGACAGAATGGTTTTGCATTTCGTAAAACTTATTTTGCCTTTTTATTTTGTCTGTATACGTACCTGGTCTTGTGTCACGTACGTAGAGTGGTACTTTAGTGTTACTTGTTAGTTAGTTTATTAAATACACTTAGTTTTTGGTTTGTTGGACTTTAGGTCCGGGAATAAACAACTATTTGATTTTTGTCGTTTCAGAGATTTATTTCTCCTTCTCCAGGGCTTAATCATTGTTGTTAAGCCCTTTTTATTCGACAATGTCTACCTATGTAACCAAAAACTTCACCTACATAACCACATTCACTGACCTGTAAATTGTCGTATAAAAATAAAATATAAAAATCTGGTAAAAATGCTGACAACTAAATGTTCGGAAAATCGAGAAACCTGCCCTAAAAAAATAAATAAAAACGTGTCGTTGCCGCGGTAACCATTAATTTCACAATTAGATGTGTCAGTCACAGGTGATTTCTGGTAGTTTTTGCGAATATTCGTTATTTTTAAATAAAAATGGGCCGTGGACGTGAGACTGATCAAAAATTGCGGCAGGTCATTGTAAAAAAAATACTGCAGTGGCAAAAAAATCCGCGAAATTGCAGAAGTGTACGTAAAAGATATGTACAAGTCCCGGAAGGCCCAGACTTGTTACTGAAAGGAGCCAAAGGTTGTCGGTGAAAATTTGCAAAAAAAAGTCGACGGAACACGTTAATTAAGGGATATAACAGCGCAATAGAACTCTAAAACAGGAGAAAAGCTATCCCGCGAATGTTGCTAAAAATAGCAACAAGCAAATCAGTCTGGGCTCAGTTTATATAAGGTATTACTTTTATTTTTCAAATTTTTAATTTTTCAATTTTCTTAAATGATCGTAGGCTAAAGAAAAGGCTTTATTAACTGAGGCATAAAAAATCGACTGAATTGGGCCAAATCGAAAGTATCGTGGACTATAGAAGACTGGTCAAAAGTAATTTTCAGTAACAGAGTCCAAATTTGATGTATGTGTAGGCGATCATAAAAAAAGAGTAATAAGAACAAAAAGTGAAGCCTTTCAAAAGGACTACCTTAAACGAACAGTAAAATTCCCGAAGGGTGTCATGATTTGGGACAGTATGAGGTCAAAGATGGCCGCGAGGGTACCGTCAACGCTGACAAATATATACAAATACTTACGAATAGCTTATTACCGACTGTTCAAGATATGTACCCAGACAATAATTTCATATTTCAACAAGACGGCGCAGCTTCCCATACTGCAAAAAAGACAAAAAGTGGTTCGGGGAACAGCATATTAAAGTGGCTTAACATATAAGTAGCATATTATCTCATGGCCATCAAACATCCCAGACCTAAATGTGATTGAAACACTGTGGCATAAGTCAAAAAGAGTTTTGAGAGATGATCGTCAAAGAACGGTCTCTACTTTAAAAGAAAAAAATCGGCCAAATTTGGAACACTTTTTACCAGAACTCTGTCGAGGCTTGGTTGAAACAATGCCTGCAAGAATTCGGGCCGTAATTAAGGCAAAAGCTGACGTAATTAATACTTAAAATATTTTTTTCCGAACATTTAGTTGCCAGTTATTTTGTTACATTTTATTTGTTTTGTGTTAAGTTGTGTTAAGTTGTGACATTGTTAATTTGGTTTTTTGAAAACATTAATGAAAATATACTTTTAAACCCTTTAAGTTCCTATGTACTGTCAGCTGCATTAGTCAATTTTTGTTTCATTATACATCAAAACAGTCTAATACGCGAAAAATGCGTTTGTCCGAACATATAAATATGTAGTTGTTAAGGCTCGTAAATCGAGAAATGCGGGATCGATTCCACGGCATATATTGAGGACGTTTTTTTTAATCTTACAATATATGAGGAGCTACTTTTCAAAACGCAGTTTTTCGAAAATTCGGGTTATTAAGCGAACATGGCGACATATACTCGTAAATGTTCTGAATTGAATAAAATACTCGAACCAATTAAAATATCAGTATTTACCGTATGAATGGGGCGTCGAAGTTTACCGTCCAAATCAAAACGCCGTTTTTGTGAATAACTGTTCGATTCAAAATGCAGTATTGTGTATCAGCTGATTTTATTCATGACTTTAACATACTATGCAAAGTTTTAAGTGAGATATTAGAATATAGAATTACTGTGAAATCAAAAAAGTTGTTAACAATATTATACAAAAGTGCTATGGAAAAAATGAAAACAAGGAGGAGATGGACTGGAGGGAAATTGATAAATTGAGTTGGTATAAGGACCTTATTGATAACGGAGAAAGTATTTCCGTAAGAAGATGAGAAAGAGGAAATTTTTTGTCAGTATACTGAAGATGACGATAGATTCAGGGTTTAAAATGATACTATGTTTTGATAGTAATTAATGTTTTCTTTTGTTAAGCGACATATTTTTAATTTAGGGAAGATTGGTATACATTGTTTAAAAAAACTCTAAACAATAAGTATTTTAGTGTAATAAATTTATAATAAATAATACGTGTAGTTTTTTATTCTTTTCGCGTCAAAATGCAGTATTTTGTGGTATCCAGTTCAAAACGTAATTTTTTCATTTTATTTTTTGAATAACTCGGTAAACTTATAAAAAATATATTTTCACTCTTTCACAATTTAATCCACATAGTTTTAATTTTAATTTTGTTCAAAGTTCAAATTTGTATATATTTAACTAATATGTAAGCAGAAATTATTGTTTCCTGTAAAAATAACATTAATTCAAAAACTGCGTTTTGAAAAGTAGCTCCTCATATGTATATGTAGGTTAGTTAGACTAGGCATGTTTTCGCGTTTTGTGTTTAGCACGTCCTGCGGTCACCATTAAAATAGGTCGTTATTTGCATTTTTCCTCTTACCTATATAAGGTCACGTATAAGGACAATTCGGGCCTGTTGAACGCGAAGAATGGCGCATTGAGCGTTGTAGGTACCTTCGCGGAACAACGAGAACATATGTTTCTTTTGTGAACTGAGATACGGCCGTCGCGATAGTATAACTCCCATTAAATGTTAATGATACGACGGAATGCCACACAATTTAATGTAAACATGTAGTACAATTTCAGGCAGCAGCGCTACCCAAACTTTGTGTAAATTCGACGGCAAAGTACCGCGAACGGCTTTATGTCGCCACCGAACGCGCTTTAATCTAAATTCCTCTAAAAGCTCGCCGATGACGATTGTCACCGAAAGCCTTCTGACAATTTCTATTAAGGGGTAACACCACTCTAGAATTTTGAAAAAAATCGATTTTTTTGACTCAAACAATACTTTAGGGTCTCAAAAATGATATTCACTTGATCTTGCAGCGAAAAAAAATTGTTTAATTTTTTTTTTAATTCTTGATTTTGCCGCAGCGCCTCGGAGTGTGCGTTGAGCACGATGGGACGTCCAGGGGGCGGCGGGGACGGCGATTCAAAAACTTTTAAGGGGTTAGACCCCTCGAGTGCGAAAAATCAAGGCATTCTTTAGGATTTTTATTCTGCTCTACTAATAAAGCGATCAAAAATTTATTTTGGGATTTTATTAAGTACATAATGAGGTATATATAGATATTTTTTTTGTTCAATAAAGAATACAAAATGGCGTCATAAATACACATCGAACACATATGATTTTTTTTGTTGACCATCGATGGGCAACACAGCAATTTTTTAACAGCTACAAGAACAAACAAAAATTTTTTTTCATTTTCTACATGAGTTTTTCTAAAGCGGTACACAAGATTATTGTAAAATATTGATTTTTCGCAAAATGCCGGCAGTTTTAAAAAAGAAAATCAAATTTTAAGAAAAAAACGATATTAATTTGGTTATAAAAACCGTAATTTTTAACCTATCGAAAAAAATCATAATTACCGCTTTAGATAATTTATCTAAGAAGCTACAGTCAAAATTTCAAATCGATCAGATAAAGATTGCGCGAGTTATACAGCCCACCAGTTTGAAAAACATGTTTTCGAAGAAAACGCGTTTAAAGTTTTAAGACGTGTTTACTTCATGAAATTTTCAAAATACAGGCACGTTCATTTTTTTTTACCTTTAGTCTGCTATACCAGGACCATATATCATCATTTCCAAATTATCGATCGGGCCGCAGATATTCCAAAATTCTAGGCTATATATGATACTAAAAATATCGCAGCAGAGCGGTATTTTCGAACATTTCGGAGCGACATAGTTGTTTCACAAATTAGGTTAAAAATAATTGCCAACATTTTTCCCATCAATAATTCCATTTGGATATCGTTCTTGAAATGTTTTTACAACATTTAGGCAAAATAAAGATCGAAAAAAAAAATCCAGAGGAGTCTAACCTCTTAAATGTATCACAGCCTTATAAATATTGTACTGTGAGTAAGAAGGAGTGTATCGATCATGTCCAGAAGAGAATGGATAAAACGAGAATTTCTAGGATTTAAGGGGGGTTTCAACCCTCCCTAGAGAGTTGAAATTTCGAAAAAAATCGATTTTCGTTTTTTGCATATCCGATGCAGAAATCGTTTTTTGCATATTCCGATACTTCCATTTCCCGTTTTTTTTGAAAAAACCCAAAATAGGCCAAACTAAAACTTTTGGCGCGCGGCCGGCCGAAGCATCGCGCAGTCGGTCCTCTACGGTCCAATATTCTATTTCTAGGTCGCATTTAGAGTAATTAAGTTTTAATTTGTAAACACTGAAGACGACTAAATAAAAAAAAGTTTCTTTTCCGTACGACTTTCTCAAATTTGTCGAAACTTTAAATGCGATTTTCTCGAAACACATTTTGATGATTTTACCACAATTTTCGAGAACCGCGAAAATCAACTAAATTTATACATTAAAACCTTGACGCATGAATTATACATACCTAAAATCAAATAGAAAAATTTTTAATTTTATAATAAAAATAACTCGAATATTTCGAAATTTTTTGTTTTATGGACGCCATTTTGTTAATTTTATTTTTGTTTTTAATTTGTTAGGTATAATCAATAAAGGGAAGCCTAAGGAGAAAAAAATATTTTTTAGAACATGCCAAAACCTTTATCCGTTCGACTGGAACCGTGGTAAAACCGTGATTCGACAGTTTTCCTTATTACATTGGGACGCCGATATTATTGTTCTGGGAACGACTTTCAATGAATTTTCTCATTTTATAATGTTATAATTAATACCCTTAACAATAAAAAAAGTTTTATATTTATTCGCGGCCTTGTTATAAACCATTAAACACGAGCCAATTTTTTTCATTTTCAACCCTCCCCTTAGTCCCCTAAGTGTTCGTAAAACTTTAAAAGCGTTTTTCTCGAAATCACTTTTTTCAAACTGAGAGAAAAATTACTCGAATATTATTGCATGGATCTATGGTTGAAATTTTGACAGTAGCTTCTCAATTACATTCTCTATAGAAGTACGTAGCCGTTTTTCGATTATATGTACCCTTTGTTTTTATAAACAATTTAAGACGTACTTTTTGGCCAAAAATCGAGTTTTTTTTTAAACTGTACCATTTTTACAAAACTTGATTTAAAGAAAAATCCTACGTGCTTTTGGAGGCAATAGTATGTAGATTAAGAAGTTTTTTTTTTTGTTCCAGGTCTCATAGATAGCGAGAAATCCTTTCTCCCGCCAAGGCTTTTCAAAAAAACACGATTTCGAAAATTGGCTCTGTCACCGCCATTTTGTAACAAAATGATAATACATTTTTTTTACACTTCAACACATGCTAAATGAACTGTCTAAAAAGAAATTCCATCCCGCTTCCAATACTCCCACAATAAATTATCAAAAATAATCAAATTTTTCAGCCGCTAGAGTGGTTAACCCTTAACCCCATTCTGAGCTGTTGCATAGCAGGGGTGTCAAACGGCCGCGAAGCGTCTCGGCTCTTCACTTCTCCCTTTTCGTTAAAAATTTAGAGAGGTTGCAAAAACAACACCACTAATTACTGATTTTGATTATTAGCATGTGCTTGAAAAATTGACGAGTTGGCAAATTTTGAAGGTAGGATATAGGGTAATAAATAGGCAGCAGTCGCAATTTATGTCGTGACTATATTAGTCGTGTAGGGGTAGGGCATGCTTTGTTACAGAGGCGGTTGATACTGAAGCTTACAGGTTGTGCAAAATCCAATCATAAAAAACGCCATTTTTTTTTTTTAAATTTCAATCCCAATAATAATACTTCATCTATGACAAAATACAGATATACCGAAAACCGTTAATTTTAATGCACTGGAAAGAAAGACTGATTTGTTATTTTTCACACAAATATTGGGAGTTTCAAAATTATACGAGGTGTGTAAATTAAGAAAAATGAGTTTTTTTTTATTTTTTCTTATTGGAATGGAATTACAATTAAGTATTGTCTCCTTCAAAATAACTTTCTTGGGAAGCCACACAGCGCTGGAGACCATTCCTCATAGCAGTGCTGGAACTCATATACAGTAATCCCATTCAGCGATATTACTGGTCGGCACTATAAAACTCTATGATAATGAAAGTATAAACCGTATTTTTTAAGCACCTTGTAAATTATACACGCGTGTATTTCTTGTCACTGCATACATACGCCACTGACCGACCTTGTCAAGGCGCCAGGACCCGCGTATGCGCAGTAGTACGTAATCCCGGTGCGGAGGGCAGGATTGACTAACGCAGTTTAACACACGATAAGGCAAACATTCCGAACCCTAATTATGAAACAATTATTTATGCTAAATCTATATTTCTAAAAAAAAAATCCATATTATAGGTATGTATGTGTCAAAATCAATGGATTTTGAAAACCAAGGTGAAAGTTGACCTTAAATGGATCTTAAGCTTACAATTTGAGCCCATGTTGAAATTTAAGATCCAATTCTTGCCGGGTACCAGTTGATACCAAGATGTAACCTAATTTAGAAATTACATTTTTTTTATATAAAATGTTTTTGATATTTTAGAAAATTCCGACAGTTTAGGAAATTTTGGCAGTTCTCTTCTATTGATACTCCCGTTGGCAGCTTCCGGTCCTAAGCCATTTTAAAATTAACTTCGTTTCCTGCGAACTTGGGAAGATGACATTCGTTTTCTTTCACAATGTCTATTTTGGCAATTCCTGTTGCATTTCTGATTCTACAAGTATAACAGATAATATAGGGCAAATTCGATACTTAATACTCTGATGGTATTCCGCTATGAAATATATATTTTTGGACACTAATATACGTATAGAACATACTGGTATTGGTGAAGATCGCAAGTTCAAAAAATTAATTTTGTTAAACTTTTGGTTACGCATTATCTGATAAACCGAAAATTGTTAAAACCTCTTCCGTCCCTGGTGGGATATTAGAACAAACTGTAGGTCAAAACCAAACGTTATGCTCTACTTTACACACAGAAAACCGTTAAAACACTGATGTCTGTGTTGGCATTAAGTAACAGAAAACGTAGGTCGCGGTTGAGTTCTAATATCAGATACCTGTATTTATTATTTTTGCTTTGTAGTGCAGTGCAATACCTACTTAAAATTATGTTTTCAAATCTACTAAATACGGGTAAACATCTAAAAATTCTTAGCCAAATTGTTTAAGGAAACGAAGGAAGAAAGATTATTAAAAAAAAATTGTAATGAAATTATTTGAGGAGGCAAAAGAAACTATAAACATAAAAAACGCGTATGTCCGTATTATATTTTACTCTTCTATTTAAATGTAAATCAACCTATAATATGTACTTATTGTATAACTAAATATTTATTATTTTATATTTAATATTCATATAACTTTTTATTGCCCATTGAATTGTGTTATTACATGAACATTTTATTTCATATATGAATGCAAATCATGTATTGTTTTGTATTCATATATCACATTTTTCAATGATGACTACAATATTTATTATTTGTTAAAAATGTATCACACTGTTTTTAATTATTTGCTGCATCATTCAGATATCCGATATTAATCAAGTCAACAAGTATCAGATATTAAGTCAAATGGTTTACGGAAATTTGAAGGCATGTCGTTTCTTGTTGCGTGTGCTTTTTGCACAACTCTCTTTATCTCTACTGAATCGTACCTCAGAAATGGACGAAAAGAGGAATGGAAATATTCAATGCAATGGAATATTGCTTACAATCGTTTCGCAATGAGTTCCATGACACAGTGTTCGACACAGTCTGTGTGACTCGAGTCACACTTCAGTGCGACATTTGTGAGTGTTTTTTGAGAAACGAAATATAGAAAGAAAAGGAGGAAGAGGCAGACCAAAAAAATATGATCCTATATAAATATAAAGTTAGTAGGAAACATCCGACAAATTGTTGAAAATGCTCCTAGAACTTCGTGTTGTTTCGCAACTAACTGAAGAATGTTGGTACTCGTGATACTGTTTAAAAAAAAAGCTGCACTTCTTCGCATTCCATTTAGTTTAGTTTTAGATTATTGATCCTGGAGTGGGTACTGGAACCTTCGGCGTAGAAACAAAAAACTGGACGTTTTCCACGAAACACCGAACTACTACATTTTTCTCGACGTGCGTTTCGCCAACCAAGTTGGCATCTTCAGGAGAAGATTAAAACTAAATTCTAGCCTACACACTTGCACTATTTATACCAAATTTGTTGCCACGGTTCACTGAACCGTAACTGTCTTTGTTTATCAGAGCAAACAGTGGACTGGTGGGTATCGGACCATTGTCCTTATTCATACTATTGTTACACTTAATGATTTCTAAACTTTCAAAAGCATCCAACTGTCTACTGTTTGTTACATTTCTAATTAATTTTAAATTATTTATATCTATCCTATGGTTGTTGTCGGAAGCATGTTGGGCAACACAAGATTTGTCAGTTCTGCCATATTTCAAATGAGCCATGTGTTCTTTAAATCTAGTCAATATAGATCTTTTTTTTGCCCAATATACTTTTGATCACAATCTTTACAACTTATTTCGTATATTCCTGACTTTTCGTTATTGTTGATTTTGTCTTTGGGGTTACCCAAAAGCGTCTGTAGTTTATTTTTAGAATTATAAACCAAATTGATATTAATATTTTTAAAAATCTTATCTAGTGTCCCTAGAGTTTGGTTCAGGTACGTGGACGACATCTTCGCGGTATTTGATACAAAAGCAATTAGTTTAGATAATTTTATTGCCAAATTAAATAACCGTTTCCCTACCATAAAATTTACATATGAAATGGAACACAATGAACAGCTGCCATTTTTAGATGTATTAGTTATTAGAAATAGTGAAAATAAGTTAGAGTTTGATGTATATAGGAAGGAAACCGCGACTCTTAGATATATTCCCAACGATTCACACCACCCTTTTCAACATAAAATGGCAAGTTTTAATTTTCTAATTCACCGTTTGTTAAATTTCCCCCTCAGTAAAGAGAGGTTTGAATATGAGAAACAATTAATTAAGAATATAGCTAAAAGTAATGGTTACTCAGTCCATTTAATAGATAAGTTAATAAGGAAGCATAAATTTAAGAGAACCCTGTACAATTCCACGACTTTTCGTAGAGATACTGACAATTCGAAATTTGCTTCGTTACCATATGAACCTAAATTCACCCGCGGACTAGATATCAATTTGGTTTATAATTCTAAAAATAAACTACAGACGCTTTTGGGTAACCCCAAAGACAAAATCAACAATAACGAAAAGTCAGGAATATACGAAATAAGTTGTAAAGATTGTGATCAAAAGTATATTGGGCAAACAAAAAGATCTATATTGACTAGATTTAAAGAACACATGGCTCATTTGAAATATGGCAGAACTGAAAAATCTTGTGTTGCCCAACATGCTTTCGACAACAACCATAGGATAGATATAAATAATTTAAAATTAATTAGAAATGTAACAAACAGTAGACAGTTGGATGCTTTTGAAAGTTTAGAAATCATTAAGTGTAACAATAGTATGAATAAGGACAATGGTCCGATACCCACCAGTCCACTGTTTGCTCTGATAAACAAGACAGTTACGGTTCAGTGAACCGTGGCAACAAATTTGGTATAAATAGTGCAAGTGTGTAGGCTAGAATTTAGTTTTAATCTTCTCCTTAAGATGCCAAACGCGCATCGAAAGAAAGATGGTTGGCGAAACGCGCGTCGAGAAAAGTGTAGTAGTTCGGTGTTTCGTGGAAAACGTCCAGTTTTTTTTTTTTTTTTTAGATTATTGAACAAATGAATGCTGATTTTTCGAGCAAAATCATCCTAAGCGTTGAAGCCCATTTTCACCTTGATGGCTTCGTTAATCGCCAAAATTGCCGCACTTGGGGTTCAAAGAGGCGTCATTGGACCATACTTCTTCCAAAATGAGACTGGTCAAGCAGTTACCGTTACTGGTGCTCGATAGCGCGACATGATAACCTAGTTCTTTCAGCCTAAATTGGATGATATTGATGTGCACGATACTTGGTTTCAACCAGACATGCCATACAACCCGTGAAACAGTCCAATTACTACTACATGAGAAATTTCCTGGTCGTGTACTTTATCATTTCGGTGATCAGAATTGGCCCCCCTAGATAGTGTGATTTAACACCATTAGGTTTCTTTCTATCGGGTTATTTGAGGACAAAGGCCTATGTCAACAAGCTAAATCAAATCTTGCGGAAATTTTGGGACACCCTTTAGTAAAATTTAGACTACTTAACCAGAAATTCTACGCTGATTTATCTGAGGCACCATCATCTCTATCAATATCTCTAGCCTGGAGATTGTCAATTCTTAGTAAATCACCCTGTATCACAGATTATCTACATACGTATGTGCAGTATACACTAATGGAAAAAATTAGAGGGTCAAAAAAATTTTCCGAATTTTTAGTGATTTTTCAGAATGCCGTATCTCAGTGAAAAAATTGTCTTATCGAGGTCTAAAAAAAGCATTTTGAAGCTTGAAGCTTCTAGTTTTGAGATATTTCGGCAAAACAATTTTTAGAGCTACATGTTTCGCGCAATTTTAGGAAGTAGTGTGAGAAAATAATTTTGCGAATTTTTTTTACTTTTTTTTGTCGTATCGAGATTAAAAAAAAGCAAATTGAAGCTGAATAAACAAGCTATCCGGTCTATACCATGGCTAAGTTAGAAAAATGTTTTTCAAGATCGTGGACTTGAAAAAAAGAGCATTGAAATTCGCAAATTTTTTTTCTCACACTACTTCCTAAAATTGCGCGAAACATGTAGCTCTACAAATTTTTTTGCCGAAATATCTTTAGAAACTAGAAAAACTAGAAACTTTAAGCTTCAAAATGCTTTTTTTTTAGACCTCGATAAGACCATTTTTCTCTGAGATACAGCATTCTGAAAAATCACTAAAAACTCGGAAATTTTTTTGACCCTTTAATTTTTTCCATTAGTGTATACAGTTACCACGCCACATCTGACGAGCTGTTTTTCATGCATCCCTTAAATATGCATGGATTCATAACACGATGTGACCACGTCACAAACATCACTTTCATCTCGATAATCCGTTTTGCGAGGAGCAACGGTCATTCGCAGGAAAACTGGTAATACACCCAAATTGATAATGGTACTTTTCAATAATGTGCAAACCAAATGAGGGACTGCGTCCTCGGGGCAGAATCTGGCCGAGTGTGTGCTGGGAAACACAAAGGATAATTCGCATCTGGCGCGTAGCGCGTTGGACCTTTGATGATTTCCTATAGTTAACCCGCATTTACAGCGGAGATATATACATATAAAGTGCTAATGTGGACATACACTCCGTGATATATTCGCTAAATAATTTATATCCTTTTGATGTACGAGAGCTTTTGGTGTTAGCATACGTGACAACTTTTGGAACGAAAATATTTTAATCTCGGCGCCTCATTGAATGAGTAATGTAAACATTTTTTACGGCAATTTTTTAGTTGCTTGGGGTTCACACCTACTTCTCTCGGGCATGACCTTACTTTGGTCCATTTATTGTTGAATTATGTTGAACTATCTGTTTTTCTTGTATACTGCTAGCTAAATGAATATAATTTATGTAGAGTATACCAATTTACTTGCTTTTACTAAAGCCAGAAGCTTCTGCTTTTTAAGACAGAAATAAAAAATTGTTTATTGTTTAGGCATATATATGATTATTAAAAATTATACACTATTTCAGCCATTAAAACCTTGGTTCAATATATTTTTTTAAACACAATTATTTAGATATATGTTGCACGAGCAATAGCGTCGAAAAAAATGCAATTTTAAATGTTGCAATATTTATTATAGAGGAATTCACCGAGAAATCGGCCATAGTTTTGAAATAATGAAAATTTGAAAAAAATTATGCAGGATAAATGCAAAAATCAATTTTAAATCAAGATTTTATCAATTTACATCAAATTTAAATCAAAACATTTTTATGAAGTCATAAAAACAAGTGGGTATATTGCTAAAAATAATTGAGGCGTGCGACGTTTAGAAACAATCTATTTTTTTTTTTTTATTTCCGTCTTTTCGTATATTTTAGTAAAAACAAGTTAATTCATATACTCTTACAAAAATTATATTATAACAGTAACTTATTAAATATTCAAGATACAAAAAAAGTTAAATATATAAAAGGAAAATATAAAAAAGGTATGTTGTTGATTTTTTTTTATTCTCGCCTTAATTTTGTGTGAAGGAAAATAAAAGCGATTTACATTTCACAAAAAATTAACTTTTCTCAACCATTCCTGAGAAAAACGCTTTTCATATGATAAGTCGATCATCCTGTACCTAGAGAGGTTTTAGAGTCTTTCTAAACTCAATGTGAAGACGTATATTTTTAATTCCTTTGAGGGCTAACGCCGCCCAATGGCGTGCAATATCTTTTATAAATTTGAAAATTGTGAAATAATTTTTTTCATTCAAATCATATAGGAGATTAAAATTAGCCTGCATACAAAACTCTTAATATCTGTAATATAATTTTCTGTAAATAATGCTCATTTAGCCAGACAATCTAAAAAAATTGTATGCGTTAATAAACCTAGCTGAAATGCACGTCACTGGCGGAAATAAGTAAGAATTCCAAAAAGTCATAAATCATTTTAACGACGTCGTAAAACATTTTACGACACAATGGACCACATAAATATCTAACGCATTGGATTGGATGCAATAGCACAATACTCTAATGGGTTACTGCAAATGGATCTGGCTGACCGACGGCTGGCTGGCTAAACGGAAGTCGTTGCCAGCTCTTCGCCGGCAGCGAAGCGTTGCCCGCGAAGCATTGCCGGATAATTATTTTCCAGCAATTTTAAACGCCTTATTTTAATGCTAACTAATAAATTTATATCTAAGGATTTTTTTTTTAATATTTCCAAACTAGCTTTCTAAGAACGTCACGAACTAACAGTTTACTGAAGTATGAAGTATAATTGTATAGTGAGCTTAGCAATTTTTATGTCTTCACATTTACATTAGAAATAGTATACAAGGTGATCGATCCAGTGGTGTCGATCCAGAGGATCTACACTTCCAACTAGGCTACAATATGATGATGCACTTTTGTACATGTTTAGTACTTTCTTTCCAGTCTCTTTTTTTCTGAACTTTGTTTATATTATATCTATATGTTTGTTTTTCTGTTTCATTATTTAATATGTGGGTACAGAATAACACGAATAATACATCATATTGACCAGAACAGAAGCAGTGTAGGTACTAATTTCGTACCGTAGTATTCGTAATCGTTACCGATTACAGTAGCAACTTTTTCGCTTCAATGTACCCCCTTGGCGATCTCTGCTCCGATCCATACGACTTTTCCATTGTTGAAAGCAATGCTGGAAGTCCGCGTCTGTCAGCTGGTTCAGAACCTCCGTCGCTTTTGCTTTAACCGTTTCCACACTTTCGAATCTTGTCGTCACAAGTAATCACCGTATCTAACAAGTCTGGATAAGTGCCAATGTTATTTAGAATGTCAGCACAAATGTTCATTCTTGATTCCTTTTGCTCGGGAGTGAGGAGTTTTGGCACCATTTTTGCGCAAGCTTTGTGCATGCAAATATGGCGAACACATTCTTTGTCGATTCCTGTTATTTCAGCAAGCCCTTGAATGCTTAGACGACGATTTTCGCGGGTTCATTTACCAATTTTTTCAATGTTTTCGTCCGTTTTTGACGTTGAGGGCCGTTCGGGGCGCGGATCGTCTTCGGTCGTTTCTCGTCCCTCTTTAAACCGTTTAAACCATTCAAAAACTTATGTGCGGGATAAACATTCATTCCCGTACACTTCTTTTGACACTGCAAAAGCTTGTTTTTCTGGTCCGCTGTAAAAGTTTTCCCCAGTTAACAAAAAACTTGAGATTAACCCGTTGCTCCATCTGAACATTTTCTCAACGCGTCAATGGTGCGTATACTAATTCAAACGACTGCTACAGTCAAACTGAGTGACCCACTGGCTTACCCAGCGAGCTCAAGGTGGAGAAAATATCATCGGACACAGTTCTGTTCAATCTTGTCGCGACACGCTCGCAGCGCGCTGGTAGCAGCATCAGTTCGGTTATTTAATAGCCACACCTCGTATACTAAATTAGAACAGAACAGCATATTTAATGGGTTTGGGGGGGGGGGGGTGGGGGGGGGGGGGTGGGGGTGGGGTTGTCGGGTTTTTGGGTGTTTTTTTTTTTTTTATGCATTATATAGGCATTCGTTTTTACGCCATAAATATGACGAACCTGCTACTTGCAACGGATTGCATAGGCAATGGCCGACACCATTTCCACGTATATCTCTAAATTAATAACGGAAGTGTAAAGCGCAGTAGGTTGTACAAAACAAACAAGTTACATATTTGAATTGGTAATGATTCTAGATCCAGCCTAGGTTCATATCTGGGGGATGTCAAAGGTCGGCATGCATTTGATATTCACCGAGGGGTCACAGCGGCTTCGGACGAGTAGTTAGTATTTAGATCGCACGTTCGGTAATACAAATGTAAGTATCTGCTGTATAATTTACTAGCACTTACATACATAATTCCGAAGCTAAAGTGTCTCTTAGCAAAACGACGTAATTAATAATGAAAGAAAACCGTAATGTTGAAAGGGTATTGCTACTTGTAAACACAATGTAGTAATGTAGTACATGTTCGGTTTGTAAAAGAGATTGATCAAAATTAGAAAAGTTTACCGTTTTTAGGAAAAATGCATTTAAATATAATACTCGAAAAAACTAAGGATGAAAAGAAATTCACAAATTTTGAACAAAAAAAAATTTTCTAGTAATGGATCTTTTGGCAAAAAAATGATTTTTTTTTTCATTTCGACGAAGATTACACAATGATCAGAAACAATACACTTGTTACCTTAATGTAAAACTTTTATCAATCGGTCCGAGAAAATGGTTCGACGGATCGATTTAAAAATATACATAGCTATTGGGGGTACATATATAAGCTGTAAAAAACTGAAAATAATCTACCCATTAATAACTGTGAATATGGGGTAGATTCACTAAAACAACGAAAAAAGTTACTTTTTTCTCTCTTCTTTAGATCAATGTTGAGGGCGATTTTTTTGTTTCAAAAAATCGTAAAAGTTGTAGGATTTTTATTCCAGTTTCTGGAACCGCCCTTACATTATCTGTGTGGTGATTGGTTGCTAAAATATCGACTGTCAAAGAAAAAATGATCCTTTTTTATTAAAAGTCAGACATCTCAGCCACAAATTGACGTAAAGAAAATATATAAAAAAATACAAATTTCAGCTAAATAAACAATCTCCGGTCCATGGATTCATTTAATTTAAAACAATTCCATACGTCCATGGATCAAAAAGAAATTACAAATTTTTTTCTAGCACTATCTTGGGATTGGGTGATAACTGTATCTCACAATTTTTTTTTTTGCCAAAAGATGTCAAAACTAGAAACGTGAAGCTAGAAAACGTTTTTTTTTTTTACTTTTTCTAGATACCACCATATTTCCCTGAAATACAACCTTTCAAAAAATCACCAAATTTAGGATATCTTTTTGTTCCCTCAATTTTTTGGAGTAGTGTATATCTGACTTTATTTTATGACCATTTAATTCACTAGGAGAGGGATACGGAAAACAAAAAGACATACCTTTTTAGGGACACCCTGTATTATTTACAAGTTCATTAAACTTCTCGTTAGCTTCCAAAAATTATCGAATAAACATGTTTTCTTTTTTGATAAGAATTATCCAGTGAATATGAAACTCTAATTTATATTGTAACACATACTGCAACGTTTAAATCTAATGCAGGACCACAAGTTGATTCCAAAATATCAATTGCAATTAGTGTAAGGCTTCTATAATTAGTGTAAGGATTCTGTGCCAATAGAACAGTGCTTATTTTTCATTAATTTCCTCTTACTTTCGTGGCCAAGATGAAATTGAAATTTTTTTTAAGAGCCTATTTAGCTTTGGAAAGAAAACAGAAACGTTGTAAATATGTTTAAGGTACACAAATACACAGTTATAATGTAATATTGTTTACCTAGAAATCTGTAAAGTTTGGATTTGTTCTATTTATAACGATTTGTAGAATGTGTAGAATTTTTTTGTAAACTCCTTTGAGATAATAAATGTGAAAGATGAGGACATAATTCCCTTTTTCCACTCAATTATTTTATTTTGGTCACACTTTTAGTAGGTACATATTATTATATACCATCGTTAATATTGCAAGACCTTTGTAAATATGTTATGTGGCTATATTTGGTTAAATTAGCCTAAAATTGGAATTATCCCCTTCTTCAACTCATAGAATCAACTGGAGTGTTTGATGTTAGTGAAAAAGTTGATTTTTTTTACATATATTTTAATACATATATATAAAAACATTCAATATCAAAATGGCAAAAATTGTTAGTTGACACTTTCTTGAAATAACCGATTTAATTATTCACCTGTACTAACTTATTTACTTGAGTATAAAAAAGCCTCCCCTTTACTACCAACTTTATCCCAGAACACATTTATTTCTAGAACGAAAATCTCGACAAAAATTTTAGTCGTAGTTCCGCCCCAACAGTAAACATTTCACGTTACAAATCTTGCCAGCGTACTCAGTTTATTGCTGGCCGTTAAGGCGACTGTATTGTGTTCGAGAGAAACAGCAACCTTTATCTGAGAGCTGCAAGCTAGATTGCAAGTACCTATTACGTTTAATGGTCGTCGGGTCCGTGTTATTCTCGAATGTATATTTCAGGAGAGACGGATGTATATTTGGACATTTGAAAGAGTTGAACGGAGTATTGCAGAACTTTTCCAACTGTTGTGCGTCTAGGAATAGGTTTTAACCCACTTAGATTTACCAAATACTATTTTATTATTATATTATAAAGGGTTTTCCAACAGGGACGTTGTCATAATGATCTGTCTTGGAACTTACTTTCCGTTTGGATAGTTAGTCTATCTTTGCCATTCACCGGCTCCAGACCGATCTTCGCCGGTCTCTCTTTTCCATCTCTCAGATGTAAATAAATGACTGTATATATAGACGATTAAAGTTCTTTAATTACCGCACCACTCTTGCCATAACCGGTTCGGTAAACAATCTGCTAACACCAGTACGTCAAAGGAACACCGGATCGGCCGAGACCATCACCGCTGTCCGTGTAAGTGTGCAAGAGAACCCGAGACAGTCAATTCCTCGCCGTGCACAAGAACACGGCCTTTCGCAGACTTCAACTTGGCGAATTTTGCGTCAGGACTTGGGCTTGCACCCGTACAAGATCCAACTGTCCCAGGAGCTCAAAGTTAATGACCATAGACAACACGGTTGTTCGCTGACTGGGCTTTGGAGCGTTTGGAAGAGGACCCCAATTTTGGTCGAAAAATCATATTTAGTGACTTGGCGCATTTTTGGATGAATGCCTATGTTAACAAGCAAAATTGCCATATATGGGACGCCGCAAACCCACACGAGGTTCACCCGGTGGCACTGCATCCGCAAAAAGTTACTGTTTGGTGCGGATTTTGGGCTGGCGGTGTCATTGGTACGTACTTTTTCGAAAACGGCGTTGGTGAGGCCATCACTGTCAACGGCAACCGGTACAGATCAATGATAACCAATTTCTTTTGGCCGAAATTGAACGATATGGACGTGGACGACATGTGGTTTCAGCAGAAAGGCGCTACGTGCCACACAGCGAACGCCACGATGGACATTCTGCATGAACGATTTTATGGTATAGTCTTCACTCGCGGAGGTGACGTGAATTGGCCACCAAGATCGTGGGATTTAACCCCGCTAGATTTTTTCTTGTGGGGTTTTCTGAAGTCGCAGATGTATGCCAATAAGCCGCAATCAATATAACCGAGGCCATCGCTCAAATTAGGCCGGATCTATGCGGCAAAGTCATTGAAAATTGGACCTGTCGCATCCGTGCCACCGTGAGAATCTGCGGCGGACATTTGAACGATGTCGTATTCCATACATAATATGGCATACATGGGTGTTTCAAATAAAAAAGAATTTCCCTAATACCTCACACACAGCTTGTTTTATTCCATTTCAACATCGACCCGCCCTTATTGGAAAACACTTTACTAGTATTACGTGTTATACTGGTCTAACTACAGAAGAATGGATGACTGACAGTTGACGCTAATAGTGAGCTAAAGTTGTACAAAAAGCATCCGCAACAAGAAACAACATACCTTGAAATTTCCATAAAGACTTCATTCTCTTTCGAATATGCACGTTGTAAAATTTAATCATAAACTTGAAGAATTTGAAATACATACTTTAATTATTGTTCTTCTTACGGTTGCGTTATTGGTAATTGGGTTTAAAGTGTATCGAATTATTTTGCTCCGCAAACATCTGGGATGCGTCGCCATAGTGCATCATTTGTCACATACAATTATTCTGATAGGTTTCGCTGCCGTTTAGTTTGGAAACTGACGTTATAGTTAATACAAACGTCACCGCGGTTATTAAATTCGTTCACTTTTACTTCGAGAAAGATTAACATTCAGATTTCAGTGCAGGTGTTCAAATAGTTCATTTGTTCTGTTTAAATTTGTATTTAACAAGAGATGGTTAAAACGGATGGAGTCATTCCCAATGTACTCAGTGAATTTGTATATAAACATTTATTTTAATTAATTTTTAATACAATGTGTTAAAATTGCATAAATCAATGTGTGCCATCGATTACCAAGAGCGTCATTGAAAGAGGTTTACCAATTAAAATGCATATGTGGAAGAGCATATGTTGTCAAACGAGATGCAGCTTCAAATGCAGAATAAATGACCACCAACGAGATACTGGGACACATCGACAAATCAGCTGAACAAGGTAACTGCAAAATAAACTTTTATGGGGTAAAATTGTTGCTGAGAGTAGCCAATAGTATCTGAGAATTCATCGAAAATATCGAAACATTTCTATGGAAGATGGTTACCGTATCAGCAATACATGAAAGTTAGCATTGTGTGAACCCAGAAGAAACCAGCAGAGCACAGATCCACCTTGTGATTCGATCATAACCATGACCGATGCACGTGACCATGGTCATGATAGACACAGCGAAACAAAGAAACGCCAAGAAGATATGTATAAACTAGCAACAGAGCAAGACAGCAGTGCACAGAGCAACTTCTAAAGAAGCCGACAGTATGATCGCCGAACCGTCAAGAATGGGAATCCATCATACACGGCAATACCCTTCGTTTGCTTACACAGGGTACCCATCAAAATTAAATCTTTAACTTTTACTTTCACTTTTCCAGGCTTTTCATAAAATTTTTACAATGAATTGATGGACGTATACTAAAAATATTTGCAATTTACAATAAACAATAATGTAACAAGAATGAGACTAAACAAGATATTTAAAAAAAAGGTTTAAATAAAAAAGCAGCTCTGTCTAAATCTAAGCATCAGATCATTTGTTTAAGGGGTAACACCTATTTGATTTTTTTTTTATTTTATTTATGGCTTAAATGACATAAAAACAACCCGAAAATGATATCCAATAGCAACCATGGTTCAAAATTTTTTTAAATGACCCTTAGAGCTAAATGTCTGAATTAACTTCTGATGCTCCGTAACACTTTTGAACGCTTGGCGCGTTGATAGCAGCAGTTTGGAGTCGCTCAACTCAGTCAGTACTTTTATAAATGTTACTCATACTAAGTATAGATAGCGCTAGTACAGGTGTACTCAAATTTCATCGAGTGGTCAGTCTACACCTGCATAACTTTTACACCTTTCAAAATTTTAAACGCGATTATCTCAAAACCATGTTTTTCAAGACGGCCTTACAAATATCTTCTGCAATTTTCATTCTATCGACTTGAAATTTTAACTTTAGCTCTTAGATTTTAAAGAGAAGTACACACGATTATTAAGATTGATTAACTATTAAGTTTTTTTATAAACGTTTAAATGACAACTTGTTGTTAAAAAAAATCATGTCAATTTGCGGATTTTTTTTTCATAATCGTGTGTACTTCGCTGCTAAATTTAATATAGAATATGAAAAAAAAAATTGTTCTAGGTGCAAATGGAAATCTTTTATTCGTAAGGCCGCAGACCCAAAAGAAATGCTGTTTCAGACGTCTGTTCTGAAGTAATTTTTGGAAGAAAAAAATAAAAAAAATTGTGGTCCAGGTTACTGTACCACCGGGACGGGGAAACAATTTTTTGGTCCAGGTTGTAAGTACCCTGTTACATATGTTTTATTGAATTTATGCAACATTATTGCCGCTCTATGTACATTACTAGGAAACTGTTCAAGAAGAAGTCTGGACGAAAGGAAAAACCCCTCGTCTCCGCCGCTGCCCATTCGATTAACATGCTAATCGCGAGGAATTCATTATGAGCGCCCGAGGCATGTAAACTCGCGTCCCGCGCCCCCCGCCGCAAGCGATGCGTATGGAGGGCCCACATCTAGAGGACGCATCGCAAGAAAGAGAGCAATCGCGCTGCAATAGAAACTGAGGCTTCTGCAGCCTCCGCGGAAACGGCCAATGTGATTGAAGCGTTGTAATTAGTAAAGCCGGCTAAACGGCGCGGCGGCCCACAAAGTTTTCATACATCTCAACGTAAATAACAGGGTAAGTTTAACACATCTCTTTCTAAATTGCAACAGTTTATTGTTTTCATGAATTTTGTTGTTGCACATACAAGTAGTAAGTAGTGTGACGCGTCCGATTATGGCCGGATCTGCCGGCTTTAGTAATTAGGATCGAGCGAAATGAAACGATTTGCTTTTGGATGTACAGGGTGTTCCAAACTCAGGCCTCGATTACTTGAAACTCTCATTGGTTAGAAAGAACGAGTTTATAAATTTAAATTAGGTATAATAATAGAACACAAAAAATAACAGCTTGAGTACGCAAGAGTAGCTTTTCCCGCGAATTGTGACGAGAGATATTACTCATAGTTAGCAGCGATATGTACAATCAGCGAGAAAAGCATTTCAAGCAAACAAAGTATAATTGTTTATCTATCTTCATTTATTGCGCTAGCCTATAAATTAATGGGTCACTTTTAAATTCACTTATATGACCTAATAAACTCCGACAATGTGACCAGTATAATCCGCTTACTCTAGTTTACCTGTCCTTATAAAAGGTTTTCACAGAGATACCCACAAACATATAATTATTCGCCATATTGTACTTCTCAAAACGTTCACGGCTGCAGACACAAAAGAAACGAGCTTTGGACACAATTTCAGGTTTTGTCCTACGGCCAGGGGCAAAGATACTTTTGGTGCACTGTAAAAAATCTATTATTGTATTTTTACATGCATATTTGCTAAAAACGTCACCCACATAAAATCAATACCATGATTAGTAAACTATCTCAGTTATAACATTCACAATAAACTCGAGTTTATTTTTTATTGGTATAACTTTATTTCTCCAACAAATTCCTTCACTTTCAACTCTTTACCTTAGCAATAAGAATTTAAAACTCAAACATCTCCGAGAACTAAAAAAAATAGAAAAGAGAATATAGAAAATTATTAAGGTAGCTATGTATAAATGGTAGAGGTTGGGGATACGATCATGCAGAATTACAATCCCTTAGCTTGTATTTTGGAAAACCAGTACACCTTTAACACAAAAAAGTCAAACCTTAACAAGGACATTTCTGTGAAAATAATTAATATTTTATATTCTTTAACAACTCAAGATTTTTCCGCTCTGCCATATTTCAAATGAGCCATGTGTTCTTTAAATCTAGTCAAAATAGATCTGTTTATTTGCCCAATATACTTTTGATCACAGTCTTTACAACTTATTTCGAATACTCCTGGCTTTTCGTTATTGTCGATTTTGTCTTTGGGATTGCCCAAAACCGTCTGTCGTTTATTTTTAGAATTATAAACCAAATTGGTATCAATATTTTTAAAAAATGTATCTAATCTGCGGGTGAATTTAGGTTCATATGGTAACGAAACAAATTTCGAATTATCAGTATCTCTACGAAAAGTCGTGGAATTGTACAGGGTTCTCCTTTTTATGCTTCCTTATCAACGTATCTATTAAATGGACTGAGTAACCGTTATTCTTAGCTATATCCTTAATTAAATTTTTCTCATGTTCACACCTCTCTACGGAGGGGCAAACTTAACAAACGGTGAATTAGAAAATTAAAACTTGCCATTTTATGTTGAAAAGGGTGGTGTGAATCGTTGGGAATATATCTAAGAGTCGCGGTTTCTTTCCTATATACATCAAACTCTAACTTATTTTCACTATTTCTAATAACTAATACATCTAAATATGGTAGCTGTTCGTTGTATTCCACTTCATATGTAAATTTTATGGTAGGGAAATGGTTGTTTAATTTGGCAACAAAATTATCTAAACTAATTGCTTTTGTATCAAATATCACGAAGATATCGTCCACCTACCTGAACCAGACTCTATCTATCTCTTGCTTCTATCTCAAATTTACTCATAAAAAGATTTGCAATGAAAGGTGACAACCCATTGTCATTTCCTCATGTTGTTGAAAGCATTCACAATTATACTGAAAACAATTTTGATTCATACAATAGTTCAGTTACGGTTCAGTGAACCCTGGCGACAAATTAAGTATAAATAGTGCAAGTGTGTAGGTCAGAATTTGGTTTTAATCTTCTCCTAAATATGCCAACTTAGTTGGTGAAACGCGGATCGCGAAAAGTATATTAGTTCGGTGTTTCGTGGAAAACGCCCAGTTTTTTGTTTCTACGCCGAAGGTTCCAGTACCCATCCGTAAAAAAAATTATTTTCCGCCAGTTCTGCGTAATGACGAATTGAATGAATGTGTGGCGCCGAAATCGGGACACCCTGTACACCGCACTCGATTCCTATACTCACAGACGAACAAAAACACCGCCGATAACGGTACACGGCACCGAAATGCGACTTTCAATGCAGATTCTGCCGAAAAAATCCCGAGCTTTTTGTGGCAATTTCAAGTACATCGCCAAAGAATACGATGTAAACCAGCAATTTCGGATACCGTTAGCACTGGCTTTAATCCCTAACCTATTTTCGAAATGGAATTCAATTACTTTAAGGATCTGGTACACTAAGCGTAAGTACTGCACGTAGCCGATGGTAATTTAGCACCGGACAAGTACTATTAATTTCGCGTTGGAATTGCGCCAATTATCTTAAAAACGTTACCGTAACTAATCGAGTGCCGTCCGTGTATCTGTCGGGTTCAATCTTCTGCAATAATTCGGTTTGTTTGTTTGTCCAAACGCCGGGCTGTTCAAAATAAACGGATATTTGAATGAATCTCTGGTCTAACTAATAATTAAATGTGTTAAACAATTGCCGTCTATAAATAAGATTTTCCACACGCCAAAATACCAAATGTATTGTTAAACACGCGATGAAAAACACAAAATACAAAATTTTTGTAATACCACAAATTAAGCCGTGAAAAATATAAAAATGGAAAAAGTAGCAGTACCCAATTAAACCGTTTTGAAGTTTATAACCAGAAATTAAGTATAAATGCTACAGAAAGTTTAGTATACAGTACCAATCTCGATAACTAAAACGAACTATTGCAAAGGATTGTTCGGACCATCAAAAAGAAGCTATTTTAAAATTAAATAAAGGGTGGGCCATCTATTGGTTTCTTTTTAAACCGAGTGTTATTTCTACATTGCCGACACTGACGCGCTTGACATTTGACATACAAATATTATGTGGTGTATAACCTCCGCTGTCAGAAATGGATCGTTTTACGCTTGAACAACGTTGGGAAATACTGAAAAATCATAATCATAACATAGTATTATGATATTAATAATCATAACATAGTTGTGGTGGTATATGTCTATCTCTTGGGGATAACCCACAATAATCATTTTTTATCCTTTACTTTTTACGAGAAATATTGGCTTATTTACGAAGCGATTTTAAGCAATACAGCATTAATCCTTATCCAATTAGGTACCTTAAATACATTGTGCATTTAATATAGATCAATATGGCCCTTTACAGCATGTAATTTAAATGAATATTTTCGAAGATATTACGGATTTAAAATGCGGTTGTGGCGGTACCGGCCGGCGGCGCGTGCCTATAAATAGCGCGTCGAAGGCCTGCGTTTTTTTTTTAATAGATAGAGGGATTCAAGAGGAAGGTTTATATGTATAATACATGCATAATATAGTAGAGAAACAATGATAATTTTATGTGATGTCGTAAACCGTGCGAAGCCGGGGCGGGTCGCTAGTTATTTCTAAAGTGAACGCTGTGTTGCAGAAACAGTGAGAAAATTGAGAACAATTTTTGATCGAAATGAAGCTCCGTCAGCGCCTGGTGTAAGAAACTTCTTAAGTGAAACTGGCATGCTAATGGATAACAGAAATAATCCACGTGGTCGTCCAATAAGCACAGCTGAAAGAATTGCTGCTGTTGCCCAAAGTGTGCGTGAAAACCCAAGAACATCAACTCGTCACAGAGCACAACAACTTAATGTCAGTCGCACTTCTCTGAGGAGAATATCGCATAAAGACCTCGGATTATTTGCTTATAAGTTGCTCAACTTACTCAAGAGGTAAAGGAAAATGGCCATCCACTTCGTTATCGCTTCTCCGTGTGGGCTTTAAATAAGTTTGAAAATGACTCCGATTTCAATCGAAATCAACTTTGTCACTCTTTTTTTAAATAAAAACGGAGTGTTTCGCTAAGTACGTATTTAGTTAGCGAAAAAGCGAATGGTGTATTTAGAAATTTTTTCTGTGGGTGTTTCGCTAACTAAATATTTACTTAGCAAAACACCGTTTAAAAAAAACAGCGACAAAATTTATTATTTCACAACTAATTAACGTCAAAAAAAACGGCAAATTTTAAGCTTTTAACTACATGTACATCATTATTAGAACTACGATGCAGAATGAGGACATAACAACTGACGAATAGCAACCATAGAAACATTGAAAAATGGGTAGGTAGGCGGTACCTCGTTATTTCGAACTGTTTATCTGTGAAACGTGGCTGCCGTCTTGTGCTTGCCGCGCGAGCTATATTTCACGTGTGTATTCTTTCAGCGCTTATCGTATCGTTAACTCTAACGATCTGCCTTTCCGAGTCATTTGCGGCAAGTAGCCGATCGCTGGTGACCGCGTGGAGACGCACTCTAACCGGTGGGTACTCTCCTAATGCGTTTTGTTTGTCGTGCCGGCCACAGCCACTTCGGATTCCCGACTCGATTACATATTTTCCCGGTGGGTACGCGGTCCGTAACAAACGCTACCTGTCGCCGGTGGTACGTAATTTACGGCTATTGAAGCCAGATCTGTCATTACCTCTGCATATCGTCCATCACCGGGTGCTCTACTACCATTCAGTTGTCCGCAGCGGTACACAGTGATCGATTTTCATCGAAAATTGGACAAAAATCTACATTCAAGCCAATTTTAAAGCCAAATGGACGTTTTTGGGCTCAAATTATTCTTTGAGCAATTGTCTACAATATGTGATACCGCTTTTTTCGATTAAAATAATTGGCCGACCTTGCCATACCTCCAAAGTTGGTGAATTTTCCAAAAAAAAAAAAATATTTTTCGCTGCAACAGTCATTGTGCGAGAGGGATTTAGTGGACTGTATGAGAAAAGGCACTTACGTTTTCTTCCGTAGGTCGCGGTCTTCCAAGGTCTAGGTGCACGCGGGTGCTTTCCTTCCACTGATGCACTTATGCCGGCCGGCGTCACTAAGGTGCACTGCAGTTGGGATGACCCAAGTAGTCATTAATGCAATGTATGCAAGTAGGTGCACTAAAATAGCTGCTACGTTATGTTACCGTAGGAGAGAGCAAAAAGTCGCGTGTCTTGTCTTCGAGTAGAGTTAAAATCACACTTCCCACTATTGGTACTGTGCCTTTTTGGAGTGAGAGAGAAAGGAGATTATGATACGTTTGAGTAATGTTGGCTTCATACGCTTGAGGAATAAAATTAAATTAAATTATAGAATAAAGACGGAACAGTCATAGATAAACATTTACAAGTGGTAAATTATTACAAATATCTGACTGATCCATATTATCATATGATTTTTGTAAAACGTCAGTCATCAATGGAATTTATCTCGTACAACTCGAGATCATCTGCAAATATAAGCACCATTCTCCTGTAATTGTGACGGGACACCGTTTAAGAACATGATAAATGATGAAAAGGAAGGCACCGAGTATAGAACCTTGTGGTACTCCAGATACTTGTAGGAAGTTCACAGATTTATATGCTCATCCAAAAAATATTCTTACCAAGGAAAAACCAAGTTTTCAATAAAGTGTACCTAAAAATGCACTGCACCTGGCCCATGATGAACATGGTTTCCATATAATTCAAATAGTAATAGACAATCACCAAATGCACAACAAGAATCTCTATCATCTCAAATCGCACGGCAAAAGTCACATGTTACTAAACCAGGTCAGTTTCTTATAACGAACCTTAAACTTTTGAATGCAGAAGCTGCCACTGTTTCCATGTGCTGTAAGAAATTTTACTTACACCAAGAGCTGATCGATTTTCATAGGAAATTGGACAAAAATCTACATTCAAGCCAATTTTAAAGCCAAATGGACGTTTTTGGGCTCAAATTGTTCTTTGAGCAATTCTCTACAATATGTGATAGCGCTTTTTTTCGATTAAAATAACTGGCCGACCTTGCCAGACCTCCAAAGTTTTTTCGCTGCACCTTCGTCGATAATCAAGCTACAAAGTTAAACATTTTTTTTTTTGAAAGTGCATAAAAAAAGCTTTAGTTTGACTTTTTAAACATAAAAAAAGTGTCACTCGGATCAAAAGTTACATAATTTTTTTTACATAGAGAAATGTTATACAACCATTATATTCATATGTTTTATACAGCAATTCGTCAATTATTTAAAAAAAAATTAGTTGCATAAAGATGAAAACATGATGAAGCAATGCGCCAAGACTTGGTAGCGGTTTTTCAATTTACTTCAAAAGTACGCAAAATAATTGATATAAAATATATTGTAAAAATGCAAAAAAGTAATCCAAACTTATCCAAAATTAATTAATAAACCGCCACTGAAAATAGAAAGAAGCCTTTCAACTGATATGTCATTTGACCTTGCGCGAATAAGGTGAAATTGTAAAAAATATATATCACCCTAGCAACCAAAATTGACTTCTTTCGGCGTTTCTAGTGCAAATCACTGCTCTCCAAAATAATTCGGGGTGGAAACTTCGTTGGACCACCCTATATAACCGAATTCACGAGTTCAAAACAACGCTCCGCTCTCAAAGTATCATTATCTTGGCTTCTAGTGAACTAATTTTAATGTTTATAACTTTACAAACTTCCGTAGGTACTCCTGTTGATTGAATTGACTGAATTGACTGAATTGAACGGATTTTAAATTTTCAAAAAGGTTTGATAATTCGCTCATTTACATATACCTATGAAATGTTCAGGCTTCTCAAGGCTGTTTTGACGACTGTAAAGTTCTATAAAGGAAAAATATCGTTTTTTCGCAAAGTGCTGGATTGCAAAATTACTGCGAAAAAACTATCAGACCAATTTTGATGAAATTCGGAAAGTTGTTGAAAAAAAAATGTACCTATGTAGGGGAAAGGGGTCGAATACCGATCACTTAAGAGCAAAACTTGAATTTGAAACAGAGTTTAATATGAACTGAAACTTTAATGAAATAAACATAAACATACATCACTGAACAGCTTATTTTCCTACAAATATTTCGTAAATAATAACATGAAACCTAGGAATAAAATACAAAATAATTGTTTTACATGATCGATATTACCCACCCATGGTCTGGTAATATCGATCACGGTAAAGGTTAATATCGATCACTGTTATTCGCATTTTACACATGTAGTAAGATTTTTAGGGTTGGATTCTCCAGTGCACGCGGCATGCAACCATGTTCCACAAGATCTACACCTCCACCAGACTTCATTTAATCCAAATTCCTCGCAAACTGGGCAAATCTGATTTTCTTCATTCCCATCCAATAGATGTGGTTTGTTTTTGGTGGTTTTTGTAGTTTTCCTAGTAGACTTTTTCGACTTTCCTTCTTGAAACACGTTTCTGGTAGCTGCTAATACTTTATTCGCTTTCTTTTTTTCCTTCTCTTCCAATTCTGACTTAAGTGGAGTAGTCGTTAATATTGTAGACTTTTGCTTCTTTCTTCTAGTGCACACTCGTGGTACCGGTATAGGTAGAGGACGAAGTTCTTCAAATGAAGTATACTCTATCTGAACCGTTCTATCTTCGTCGTCAGTTGCATCATTATCAAAAACTTTGGTTATTTCTGCTGAAGATGCTTCACTAGACGAAGATGATATTCTTGATCTTTTAGGAATTTTCTTTGGTCCAATACGCGGAAACTCTTTACTGCGTATTTCTATTGGGGGTGTTAGTCGGTTTGGTCGATTTGGGCCTGCAACACCAGCGCTACTACTTGTTCCAGGGACTGGATCCTCGATCACACTGATCGATATTACCCGCCGCACACACGTGCTACAAATTGTTTGTTACAACACATAACCTCATTTACAAATTTCTGTAAATGATGCACAAACTATGCTCAGTATTACTATCAAACTTATGGTGCCCAAAGATTTGACTAATCTCTAACAAGAACTTTTACATACCTTAAGATATGATACACAGAAATAATAAAAAAAACTTAACAAAACACTTTTCGCCACGTACGTCTCAGAAATTCGATCGGACTGATTTCACCTTTGTATGCAGTATGTCGACTACTGCATAAAAGATGGCCCCCACCTATTGCAAATGTTAAATCTCTCCTAGTATTTGCAAAACTAACGTGATCGATATTAGCCTCTGATTGATATTACCCTCCGTTCCCCTATTTTAAATTTTTGTATTTTAACTTTTTTAAACTAGCGCATATCGAAAGTAGCATTTCATACGACATTCCACAGGCATTAAAGAATTCCAAAAAGAATTAAGGATCAAATGGAAGAAGTTCAACCCACAACAGACAGTGCAACTGCCTGCTTCCCGTATAAAGATAAATTGACGTTTTTATTTCGGTCAGTGCTATAGATTAAATAGTAAAGACATGCGCCTGCGATGCCCTTTAGTCTGACTGTTAAAATTCGGGCTATCTGTCCGTTCGCTCACTAATGAACGACCTGTCATTAAACGGGAACTCTCAGGTCCTACCGTTTTTTATCTACGCTAGACTGATAAGCGTTTATCTCTCGATTTTTAATGACCGTCACACGTAGCCGGGCCATTAAAACCCAAAACCTTTTTAAAAATTCCTTCATCCGTGCGAGGCGCATTGGGATGGATTCATTTATTTCCGATACTTTGAGCACTCAATTTATAAACAGCATGAGAAATTAGAATTAGAGAAGTATACTTTAGCTTATAATATAGTTATTTCACTGATTTATTTCTGTGGGTTTTAGAGCCACTTGACAAAGTTATCGTAAATACGAGGTGTGTAAATTAAGTAATGAGACTGGCAACGTAGCGCCCGATCTAGCAGCACTGCGGAGGCGAGAATTGGATAGTTAACATGTAATGCACCTTCAGTACAAGTTTGAACTTGTTAGCGTCATTCATTTGTTCTTTGTGACTGTTTTCGTAAACCGTTTTTTTTTTCTAATGCGTTTTAAAAATGGGTAAAATTAATTTTGAGCAACGGTGTGCAATTAGGTTTTGCTTCAGACTTGGGCATAGCGCAACGAATACTTTTGCAAAACTTCAACACGCCTACGCAGACAGTGTCTTTTCAAGAGGATTTAAGGTATTCTCAGAAGGAAGAGAGTCGATTGAAGATGAACCACGCAGCGCAGCGGAAGGCCTTTATCTTTAAGAACCGATGAAAATGTCGATAGAATACGGGATCTTGTGCGTTTAGATCGTAGAAAAAAAACTGGACGTTTTCCACGAAACACCGAACTGCTACACTTTTCTCGACGCGCGTTTCCCAAGAAACCAAGTTGGCATCTTCAGGGAAGATGCCAACTTGGTTGGTGAAACGCGCGTCGACAAAAGTGTTGTAGTTCGGTTCGGTTACCCACTCCAGGATTTAGATCGTAGGTTGACAACAATGATCGGGGAAAAGTTAAATTTGAATCACACCACTGTTTATCAGATTTTGACTAACGAATAGGGGATGAGAAAAATCTGTGCAAAAATGGTTCCAAAAAACCTTTCGCAGGAACAAAAGGACATCAGGAGAGAAAGGTGTCTTGACTTCTTGGAATCGATTGACAATGATCCTCATTTTATGGAACGTGTCATTACTGGTGATGAGACTTGGGTGTTTGAGTACCACCGGGAAACCAAGCGTCAAATCATGGAATAGCTTTCAACTTCAAGCTCTCCAAGACCCAAAAAAGCAAGAATGAGCAAGTCGAAGATCAAATGCATGCTAATTTGATTTTTTGATAGCCAGGGAATTGTCCACAAATAGTTTGTGCCTCCAGGCCAAACAGTAAATCAACACTTTTGGAGAGAGGTTCTTGAAAAACTTCGAAAAAGGGTCATGCATGTGAGACCAAACATCACGAACAACTGGACGTTGCACGATAATGCGCCTTGTCACACAGCCATTTCAGTAAACGATTTTTAACCAGTAAAAACATTTCTGTGGCTCCTCAGCCTCCTTATTCGCCCGACTTGAGTCCTTGTGCTTTTCCTGAGATTGAAAAATAACCTCAAGGGACGTCATTTTGGAACCAAAGAAAATATTCAAACGCTGTAACCGACTATCTGAGTATTTCAGTATATGAGTTGCAGCACTGCTATGAGGAATGGAAGAACCGTTTCCAGCGCTGTGTGGTTTCCCAGGAAGTTATTTTGAAGGAGACAATACTGAATTGTAATTCTATTCATGTAATTCTATTCATATAATATTCATCGAAAATTGAACACTATCAACTTCAACTCCTTGCATCAAACAAAAGATTTAGAAGCGGTAATGTTGTTGCTTAGAAAATACGTCTTTTAGTTGATATTTTGTTATCAATTATTAGTGGTGTGGTAAATCTACTGCAATAAAGAGTTTTTGTCGTTTGAGTTTCTTTGATGTTTCTTTGATGTGTTCAAAAAATAGTAGTGTATTGCGATATTTAAATATTTACCAGTTTTACATAAAAACATGATACATTAGTATAGAGATTTTTGTCAATATCTGCGTTAGATCAACTAGTGACCATACATATTCATGCGGCTGATGCTTATTTGTTTCATGATAATTGAATGTTGTCAGGGTTACGTGAAATATATATCGTACTACGTAATTCATTCATTGCCTACCTGACAATTAAATTGCAAACCGACGTGTTCATATAAATGATTGCTTTGGCATGAATTTAAAAGTAGAGCACCACGCATCGACAATTTTACAATTACAGGACATCCACTGTGCTATTGAGATACAAGGTTAATTAGAATCTCCATTAACTGAGTTTAATTAACCTTTTCAACGTTAATTAATAAGTTAGTTAAGAGTCCGTCGGAATAAATAATCTTAAAAGGAAAGACATTCGTTGTGTTTAAAAAGTAAAGAGTAAAGAAAAGTAAATTAAAGAAAATAATTCTAAGGAGATGTTATGGAGACTGTTAAGGTAAAAATGTTTAAATTAAAATTTAAAATTGTACGCGCCATTGTATGGACTTGTACGCATGTCCAAAGCCAAGCGCGAAGCACCAAAAGGAATCAGCATTATCTGTCAGCTGTCAGTTATTAGCTGTCAGAGGGTGAAGAAGTCGATGTAGGGCAGAGCAATAAAGGTGTTACCAATACACGTGTTTTCAATCATTTTTACAATCAAAAAAGTATACAGTCCAGACCGAGAAAAGGCAGCAAGTCAACAGAAATTGTTGTACTGATTTTTGTACTGATCCTTTGTGATTTTATTGTTTCATAAACTACACTAGGCGCAAAAATTAAGAGATATAAAAAAAATCACAAATTTTTGGTTGATTTTCAAAGAGGTGTAACTTGGGCAAAAATGGTCGTAGGGAAAACAAAAAAAAAAAGGGAAATTAAAGCTCCAAGTATCTAGTTTTTGGATTTTGCGTTTAATTTTTTTTAGCAGCTTCAGTTTTTGAGTAATCATAAGAAAACCGTCGAAAAAAAATATTTTAAACTTTTACTCGGCTTTTAAAAGGTCCACGGACCCCAATAATTTTTTTCGATATGTTCGTCATAAAGGTCTTTTAGTGTATTAAATACTGAATCTTATAAGCCGCTATTTGTTACTTTATTGATAATAACAAATGCACGTTAAATACGTATATCACTAAAAAAGAACTAAATATAAGCGATCGTTAATTACTCGAAAAGTTGTTAACTGATCGAGCTGATTTTTTTGTAACTTCATACTACAAATAGCAGTCCCTCCAAGATTTCCATCCTCCATCAATTTCATGATGATAGTTGCCCTACTTTCGAAGTAAAAAAATAGTGAAAAAAAATATATAGTGTGATAGCACTTTTTTCAACTTCAGCAGTCATTTGCAAGTTAACAATAGCACTTGGAGACTTCGGGTTGGGCTTAAAATTTTGGAAATTCAATAGGCTACAACTTCTTAAATGCATATGCTATATAAAATGTGCCAAGGAACGGAGATATAAGCGAAAATTTGAAAAAAATACGTTTTTTTTTTCACAAATTGTTAATTTAAAAAATTAGCGGACAGTTTGAGCTCTACAGACCCCGCGCATTGTATTCTACGCAAAAAAAATACATTGGAAACCGTCAAATCTAGCCCCATATGTTTCAAGAACACATGAAAATCTCTGCTTAATGGACTGTTAGGGGAAAACTATTGTGCAGAATTTTCCCTACAACATACAATGATTTATCTACTTTTTTTTATTTCCCGTGTATTTCCGTTCAATATTCCTTTCAGTCATCAAGTACCACTAGATTCGACGTCATTGATTGTAAGTGACCCACAGACTCGCAATCTTGCCAATAAGAGCCGATTAATTTCGCAGTTGGTTAAAGATTTCCAGATGGTCCGCTGAAGATGATGCCGATTTATTGATCATTCAAACTACCATCGAGAAATCTCATCAAGGTACAGTTCCGTTGTTATCGTTGGACAGGACATCGACCTCCTCGTACTATTGCGGTTGCTTCTCATTCGTTCACGTATTTGCCTTTTTTAGTATAATTTACGTGGACTGCACTACACTTATAAATAGAGTCGAGAATTCGCGGATCCCAACAGAACCGTATTAAGGGGAAGTAGGTAGCAGTGGAATTGGAAATTCTCATATTTTCGTAAGTAAATGTGAGACCTCCATCATATTGTAGGAAGTAGTTCTTAAACATATGTATTTAGAAGGTTATACCTAATACAAAAAAAAAAAAGTACAAACAAAAAGCTCGGACTCTCCTAATTTATTTTACTTCGTACCCGGATTTCGGCTGATTATTTTATGACAGGATTAATTTATGATAACTACAATGCACCAACAATAGCTTTGCCCTTGGCCGCAGCAGACAAAACTTGAAACTGTGCTCATTTCTTTTGTAGTTACGAGAATGTAGCTCGTGAATACTTCTCGAAGTGCAGTCTGTTATTGTTTGTTTTTGGGTATCTCATATATCTCGGATATGATCGTACCACATCGTACTACGTTCGTGGTGCGCAATTCGCGAGCAAAGTCATTCTGGGTACTCTAGCTAACCTAATGTCCAACGTCGGGGGTATGGCAGTTATTTTGTTCTCAGAACCAATACACTTGGTAAATATCTATACAGTGATTCATAAGTTGAGTCATATTTTTTGAATTTGAATACAACCCTATGTTTTTCTGAAATTAGTTTTCACCTAAATTTAAAGATAATGTTTTCCAACATGTTTTGTAACATTTTTTAGCTGCTTCCAAAACATGGACGAATTTTGAAAAATTTGAAATGAAAAATCAATCATTT
Source organism: Aromia moschata (assembly GCA_029963805.1). NCBI lineage: Eukaryota > Metazoa > Arthropoda > Insecta > Coleoptera > Cerambycidae > Aromia > Aromia moschata. The sequence goes on from JAPWTK010000619.1 coordinate 213,420, forward strand.
TCACGTCATTGAAACAGTTAAAATGGTAAATGTTTATTTTAAAATGATAAAAAAACAACTTTATACAATAATTTTGATATTTTTCAATTACTGCGAAGTATTAAATATCGATATTTCTGCTAAATATCATCACAATAGAAGCAATGTATCATGTTATTTCATTTTTTCGAAAAAAACTTAAATTGCTTTTTGCAAATAAAATGATTAATTTTATTTGGTTCGGACTAGACGCTTTAGATTATGTTTGGTTTTAGGATTGGAATTTTTATGAAAGTAAATGAATGGCATGAAAGAAACAAAAAAATCCTTTTATACTGAAAATTATGGTCAAAAAATGTCAAAAATGCCAAAGAAATGGTCAAATGTTGGTCCTATTTTATCACCCTCTGATTTTTTACTTTAAAAAACGAAAAAACCGAATTCGCCATGTCGATAAACATTTAAATAGTTACTCTGAGCAAAAAATCTTTTTTAACAGGAAATTATGTTCTAATAATTTATTAAATATTGGCCCTATCTCATTCATGGCCCTATGAATTTTTAAATTCTGGTCTCCAAAAGTAGAATTCAGCGCACCGAAAAATATTAAATCATTAATTTAGTCAAAAAAACCCTTTCCGAGAGTAATACGTTGAGAAAATGACAAAAAATGGTCAAAAACGGCCGTTTCTTCTGAAACATAACGAAAACGAAACAGAAAATTGAAATCATCATCGATAAATATAAAAATAGTTTCTCTGAAACCAAAAATCCCTTTATACTTAAAATTATGGTCAAAAAACATTCAGTCATCCTTTTCGATCACCCTATTTTTTCATTCCAAGAACCAAAAAAATCGAATATGCCATGTCGATAAACATAAAAATAATTACTATGAGACAAAAAATCCTTTTTAAATGAAAATTATGTTCAGAAATGGTCAAATATTGGTCATGTATCTCATGACCCTATCATTTTTTAAATTCTGGTCTCCAAAAATCGAATTCAGCGTTCCGAAAAACATTGGATTACTTAGTTAATTTAGTCAAAAAACCTTTTCCCGAGAATAAATAAAATAAATGTGGAAAAATAAATAAATAAATGTTGAAAAAATCACAAAAATTGGTAAAAAACCGGCCATTCCTTCTGAAACAAAACGAAAGATATTCATTTCACACTCAACACTTCAGAAATTTTGAGTCGGGTAGCAATACTGTATTTTTTAGCTCTCTCTCCCCCTAGTGTGACGCCCCCAAAAATCGGCAAAACTGCACGTCTCCGGCGAAAACACGATAAGGACACCCGTCATCGCGCTGTGCACACAGCGCGTTCTTTTGGTTACGCGCCGCGCGCCACCACCGCGCGATGCTGAGTCGCGATAGCGGCGTCTCGGGTCCTTCCTTAAGGTCCGGCCCGTCAGCCGGCTCGCACGCATTACCACACCCATCCAGAATCATTTAAACCAACAGAACAGAATACATCATAAATCTAATTAACCCCGAGCGCTCGGAATAACCTGTCAGGTCTCCGCAATAAATAATACTCATCGCCGCCAAAACACCTGGCCTAAAACAAACTAGCGGGTCGGTGGGGGGGGGGGGCGACGGGACTTTCGGGGGCCGCACGCCGCGCCACGGACAGGAACAAATAAAGCGACTTCGGCGCGAATCAATCATAGCGGTCGCGGCCATTAATACATCCCCGGGAGGCTGGAGATTTTCGTATCTGCCGTTTATTCCGTTTTCAAGAATTGATCTCGTGCTCCGTCTACCGCGGCGATAACGGAGTATCTCGAAATTTCGCCTACTAAATCTTATCGTTCCGCTCGTAAATTTTGTATTATGCAACCGACTTCTCAGAGTCGATGTTTGCGTCCCAAAAAAAAATTCGCTCCCATATCTTAATTTGGCCATATCTTAGTGTAGGCAGAGATTTTTATGTGTTCTTAAAATATATACATAGGGCTAGTTTTGACGGTTTCCTATGTATTTTGCGTAGAACGCAATGCGCGGGGTCCGTAGAGCTGCAACCGTCCGCTAATTTTTTAAATTAACAATTTGTAAAAAAAAGTCTTTTTTTTCACATTTTCGATTATATCTCCATTCCTTGGCATACTTATTTTATATAGTATATGCATTTAAGAAGTTGTAGCCTATTGAATTTCCAAAATTTTAAGCCCAACCCGGAGTCTCCTAGTGCTATTGTTAACTTGCAAATGACTGCTGAAGTTGAAAGAGTGCTTTTTTTTCACTATCTTTTTACTTCGAAAGTAGGACGACTATGATCATGAAATTGGAGGGACTGCTGTTTGTAGTATGAAGTTACAAAAAAAAAAATCAGTTCGATCCGTTAATAACTTGTCGAGTAATTAACGATGTTGATTATACGATATTGACCGGGTTGGGCTAGAAAAATCATAAATCTCTTCAAGTTTGCAAGACTCTTTGATTTTGAAAAATATTAATTTTGGCCAGTTTTATAACGTTTTCTACGCGACTACTTTTTTGACGCGACATATACATACAGTAAGCGGCAGCCTAATGCGTACATAGCCGGATAGGATATTAAATACATATTAAATGACACATTTTTATGTCATAGTTAGGCGAATTTACTTTGGCCGGGGCGGCTTGGTTGTACTTAAAGCTAAGAGGGGGTCTTAGCGGAAATCTAAAGAGCAACGTTGCCAGAACTAACTGTAACTCTTAACTCTGCATAATAAGTCTTTATAAAAACCTTATATTTACAAAATGCATTGACGTACGATCAATTAATATAAGCCAATTTAATTTTCAGACTGCGTTGCATATCGTATAATAAAATTTACTGTTATCTTTTTTCAACCCAACTACTGTGAAATAATTTTAAACAGTTAATATTACTTTAAACAGCTGTGAAACAATTTTAAAATATCTAATAGGAATATTATGTTGATATAACAGCGAAACAAGGCAGAACGAACGGTCCAATGGTTCGGCTTCGGCGTACAAAATTTCGGCGAATTGCAGACAGAACTTCATCTGCGCATGTTAAATTCAAACTGCGCCAGCTCTCGGAAACTAGACGTTTGTTGTCGTTTGGTTAATTTATATTTTATATTAGTATGATAGTATGCGAATAGTTGTTCGAAGGAGATGTACTGGCGTAGGTGTTTTATCTTACACACATACAATCTACAATTTCAGTTGGGTTGTCATTGACAGTAACCAAAATATTTATGTCCCTCTGTTCGACCTCGTCATTTACCGGAACCGCATTTTTTTCTGTGGGATCTAGGTGAAACACAACCATGTTTTTCATAATTTTCAACGATCCGATTAATCGTTGATATCGTCGGTGAGGGCCTATTGGGAAATTTTTCGTTAAAAATGGCTTTAATATCCCTTACAGACCGACCACAAAAAATACCATTTAATTATTTGAACTTTTTCGTCAATGTGATAAATATGCACTTTTTTATTAATGTATGTAGTGCTTTATCTTTGTGTATCTTTTTATAATATATCGTATAGTACTTTTGCTTCTTTTTAACAAATCATCTATTTCTTTATATGATTTTCCTTCTAAATGCCACTGTACTGCCATTTGTCTCTCCTGTGCTGTTGTTTCTGATTTACGTCCCATTATAATTAGAAATACTATAACAGATTCACACAACATACAGTTGTTTACACTCGTCTGAATGTATAACTGAAAACTGTGATTGAAGTCTTAACAACTGTGGTCTCACCGTTATACCTGGGACACTGAGGTCATGCGCAGTACGAATACTTTTGCTGCGTAGATATTGCCATTCTTTAAATTAAATATTTTTTTATGTAGGTATTTAATGCAATATGAAGCTAAAACTTGATTTATGCATTGCTGATATAGTGCGTTTGTAAATACATATGTATATTTATTATATGAAATTTTCCTTACAGCTATAAAAATGCTGTTAATTTCTTTACACATCAATTCAGGGTACGAATACTTTTGCAAGTAACTGTATGTATGTATTTCGTACATCTTCTGGGTATTTTATTTTCTTACATAATGTTTATTTTATATTTATGCTTATAAACGTTAGCAGTTATCAAGAAAACTACATAAGTTTCGTTTATTTCGTAAGCTGTTTCGCCATTCACATTCGATTCACAAAACAAAACGTACCCTTTTGTTTAATAATCTTTTGCTGAACAACAGTTTATAACCGGCCAGTCTATTGTTCTGTTTATGCTCGTATAAGCAGTTGTCGATAACTTAAACTTGATGAGTCGATAAAAATGCACTGGCCCGGCCGGCTTGGAGATCTTTAAACAATGACATCACACACTAAGGGCAATCAGTATTATTCTTTTCTCGATTTACATTGAATGCCATACATCTTCGCGAAACACGAATGCAGAGAAAATTCGCAATACATAAATCTCCGGAGATCGCAGAGCTAAGTAAACAGTATTTTATTGGGGCCCCCATGAATATGAATCCGGCGACGCGAATTGAAATTTTATTTGGAAAGTAACAAGCTAGCCGTGTTACGTGGTTCTTGTTTTAAGACGTCCGTGGCCGAAACAATGGCTGGAATATTAATACGTACAGTGAATCGCAAAATAGCCTGCAAAAGATTAAAATTAATTTGAAAAATCCTAATGTTAGAAAATGGTAAGAATTAAGATTTTTTGAGGATAAATATGTTAGGTCTTAAGCAATGAAACGCACAAGTTTGGAAACTGAACAAATATAAGAAAAATAAGAAACATTTTATATACAAGATGTCAATTTGAAAACGAACAGCATTTAATATTGCCTAAACTAATGACAGTATCAAAAGTCGGCGAAACACGTCAATTTACATATCAAGGGAGACAACGTTTGAGGCATTTGTTGTCGTATTACTTTCAACCCCCTAACCCCCAGGGCACCTACCCCTAAATTTTTAAATGGCAACCCCTATTTCTTTTGCCATTTTTGAATTTCTTGTACAATTTTAGATAAGTCTCATATTTATTTTTTTGTCAAAATTGAGGTAGTTAACCTCATGAATGTGTGGAATGTATTTAATTTCTAAATTGAAATAATGCAACTTTTAAAAGTATGATAAAGAAATACTCAAATTCTTACCTTCATAATTACTTTATTAATTGTTCAAAATGGGTTCCATTGTTTTCTAAGCACAAGTACAGCCGATATTCAAACTGTTCGCGGACGTGTTGAAGAGTTTTAGGTAAAATAGCCCTACATTATTGTAGAATTCTTTGCTGCAGTTATTCAATTGAATCTGGTTAAGTTTTGAATACAACTGATTTCAAGTGACCCCATAGGAAGAAATCGATAGTTGTCAGATCTGGTGACCTAGGTGGCCATTCAATGAGTCCTCTCCTACCAATCCACTGCTCCGAATAATGATTATCCAACCACTCTCTTACAGGGCGTACATAATGAGGGGGTGCTCCATCCTGTTGGAAGTGCAGCAAATATTCATAAAAGGTCCACGGACCTCAACATATATTTTTTTCGATATCTTCATCATAAAGACATCTTTTACATAATTGAATAATCTTTAATTTGACCTACTCTCGAGTCCTGTACGACGAGTTATCGCAGTTCATAGCAAAAATGTCATTGTTGACTTTGATAATTATCAATTATTCAGGAAATAATGAACGTACAGAAAATTCATGTAGGGTTTTGAAAACTGCAAAGTGTCCTTTACAAGTAGCAGTGATTGATTTTTCTAAAAAATGTTACGAAACGAAATTGTTGATTTAAAAAGATCTAGATAGAATCTAGAAGATAGAAAAGATCCAAAAGATAGACTAAGGATAGTGACTGCAACTTTTCAACCTTATAGTACCCCAAATAAAAACCTGATAGTTTAACGCCTAGTGTATTAATAGAAACAAAAGATAAAGGACTAAGTCCACCTCGTACAGCAAAAGTTGAAAATAATAGTTTTCTTGTAGCTCCAACTGTGTGGCATTTGGTGCGAGATTTGTATGTAAAATTTTTAAATATACCATCTTGTCGTTACCAATTCATCAATGAAAACAGGTTTCCGACACCACTCCTTGCACACAAGCCCAAGTCAACAACGAACCACTACCGTGATTGACAGTTAACGACTTAGGCTTGTATGACAAGGGGTGGAGTCAGAAACCTGTTTTCATCGATGAATTGATAGACAAGATGGAACATTTAAACAAGATTGCTGTAAAATTAGAGCTACAAGGAAACTATTATTTTCAACCTCACACAGACCTGAAACATCTCTGTATGTCAATGTTCCCACGCTAACCTAATTGAATATTTTGTGGTCTGAAATAAAATCTTAGTGAAGAATATCTTGGTAAAGAATAAATACTGTCTACTGTCTGTTTCATTTTTTGTTAGTTTTAGGCCACCAACGTGATTAATGATTAATGCCAAAATCATGTTGGGATACACAATATTTTTCTATTCATATCATCATATTTTAAGTGAGCTACATGATCTTTGACTCTAGTTGAGTTTGATCTTTTTTGTTTGCCCAATATATATATTTTTCATAATCTTTACGATTCATTTCACAAATTCCCGAGTTTCCGTTGCTATTTGTTTTATTTCTTGGGTTGCCCAAAAAGTTTTTGTAATTTGTTCTTTGAGGTATTAGCACAATTATTTTATTAACTTAAAATATATTGATGTTATCTTTTCCAGTTTAATATTATCTTATAAACAGATGAAGATATAAATATGTAAGAAATAAAAAAGCTTTAGCCACATTTTATTTCTTTGCTTATACAAAGAACCGCTTCTATTGGCAAAGTTGATAAAATCACTCCGCTGAAATAAAATCCTTTGATGTTGAATTAATACCAGAAATATCAAGAAAATATAAGATAAACCCTTACTTTTATGTTTCGGGGTTTCTTTTTCTGAACAAAATACCTGGTTCATAAGACTCCAACTGAAAATGATATTAAGTATTGAAAATACAGGTTTATATCTGTATTGAAAGCAGTTTAGTTGACATTAGCTATGAATGAATGTACGCGAAAAATATTGACTAGTTAACATGAAAACAAAATGTCACATAAAAGATCTAATAGTGTATATAATTGTGAAAATGCAATTTGCAGACTTTTAAAAGCTGACAAAGCAGGCTGGGAGTGCTCTACTAATCAGTATCCTCGTCATTAATTTTTCAAACCCTATTTAGGGCAACAGTAAAGTCTGGTAATCATAATAACCGTAATAAAAACACGAATTTCAGTCAAATCGGAAACTTTTTTAGAACTGTTCCGAGAGGTGTTCAAATTGGACTATATTAGGAAGGCCAAGTTAGCAATTTAATGTTATATTCAATAAAACATCACAAACTAGCCGCAAAATGTGCTTAACATCATTATTCCAAATAAGATAAATCACCCTAAAGCCAGGTTTCTTGGCAGATCGCTGTGAGTTATCTTAGAATACGACGTAGCCTACTTCTGTTAGAAATCCATCTGCGACAACTATATTTTCTTTATATATAATTAAACGTTTCCAAATTAGTTTTCCGTTATTAAATATTTAGAAAGACGTCTGACAAATTATGGAAACAGTTAATGTCTAGTCTAATATCCAATTAGGTATAGTTGATAATATAGTGATATATAAAAAACAATTAAACTGTGTATAAACTATAATAAAGTAAAACAGTCTTCAAATTTTTCTGTGTAAAATGTTTCTAATAATAAATTCACATTTATTAGATTAAGGAATAATTCAATGTTTTTATATCAGGGTGTTTCAAAATCCACTACAAATATTGCAAGGATGTATTTTTGAGGTCACAATAAGACTTTCTTCCTATAAAAGTGTCCTAAAATGCAATTCCTCCGAGATAGAATCATCGGAAGTTGCTCGAAAAATATATATATACCAGATGGCTCAGGAGGTAGAACCAAACTTATAACTTGAAAACTAATTAACGGATTTTTTTTTAATTTGGAGAGTTTATACTAGAATTAATTTCTGAAATCCAAGATGGCCAACTCCCCGTTTCGCCGAAAATGGCACGAAATCCAGTTTTTTAAATGAGACACCCTGTATTTTTCTGCATATTTGGATCCTTGTGTCATAAAGGGCTGCGGTACTGCTCTAAGTACTCAAAAAGTATCTGATATTATCCACAAAACATAATTTTCTTAAAAACACACTCTATTTTCACTTTATTGGAAATAAAATTAATTAATATCAGCTTTGTGCTTGTTTTTAAGGAAAACTCATTTAATTCAAATGGAACATCTAGTTTTTATATATCATCCGTGTTTTAAATCGTTCATTTAATAAGGATTTAAACTATGTATATAATGTCGTTATTACCTTTGAATTAAATATAGAAAATTTAAAGGAATTTTAGAAAAAAATTTGAAAAACACAATTCCACAGCACCAAAACGAGATTTGATACTTGAGTTGCATGTACTCTGACGCTTAGAATCCAAGTATGTAAAAATATACAGTGTGTCCCACTTAGAAAACTGGACTTAGTGCCATTTTTGGCGAAACTGGAAGTCGATCATCTTGGATTTTTTCGTCATTTGGTTGAAAATTGATTCTAGTATGAACGCCCCAAATTAAAAAAGAAAATCCGTTATTTAGTTTTCAAGATATAAGCTTGGTCTGACCTCCTGAGCCACCCTGTATATATATATGTATATATTATTTGGAACTGTAACTACAGTTACGCATCGAAACTGTTGAAAACTTGCAAAGCTGTTACCTTAGTCTTTCTATTCATTTTTTGCCTCGAAAAAATGCGTAGGCGTATGCCATTTTAGGAGGAGAATTGAGGATGGTTTACACAAGAAAGAAAGTCTTATTTTGAACGTATTTTTTTACATACGCCCTTCTTTGTAGTGAATTTTCAGACACCATGTATATTTTATTCATATTAATATTGAGTATCATAACCATGTACATATTTTTCAGGTTTTTTTAATTTAAAAACACGTGGTACTCTTTTCTAATTCATCCAAGAAAGCTAATTTAGTCGACCAGTTCTAAGCGGAAAAAACACGATTAAACAATTAAAATGGAAAGCAGACCCTGGTGAAGAACGGCAACTGTATCTCGTTACAATTTGTAATCCAGACCTCGGTGTTAGGTCATAAAGTTTCGATTAACAATGAGTAGATACAAGGTGGGTTTGAGAGGAGTCGCCTGAATCATTCTTCTTGCCAATTAAGATACACCCAAGCCGAACGTCGACGACGAAGTTAGTTTATGGCCGCCATGAGCAACTGGCGTGTTAAGCCCCGTACGGACTTGGAAACTTCGTTTTCAGACCTTCCTTGTAAACAGACACTTGATTCTCAGAAGTATTAATTGCCATTCACGTGAAATATGAAGCTAGAGGCAAACACTCAAAAATATTGTTTGTGTTCACACCTTCACATTGAAGAATATGTCTGCTGGTATGTTTTGAATGTAACTAAAATATACAGCGGAAAATACAGGCTGTTAGAAAAGTACCGGAACAGCAGAATAATTCGCCAGGAGTGCATTTTTGGAAAAAATGTTTTGTGCGAAAAGTTTTAGCATTTTTCTCCGGTTATCCATTGGTGCCCTTGAATTTGACCTTGAACATGACCTTCAAGGTAATGTGAAGGTAAAGTTCGTTTTTTCAAATGGGAACAACTATTTTTGACCACGGAATCGAAAAGAGCGGAAAAAATTACAGTCGGATCCAACCTTGATTGCCCTCATTTTAAATTGTGGAGGTCACCACCCTGAAGTCAATCTCATAATATCGTGGAAAATGATTCTTCGCAAACAAGAGAAACAATGTCACAAAAGATTTATTCCTGGTTATATAATATTCCATTGATAACCTCGAATTGGACCTTGACCATGTCCCTCAATACCATTTCAAGGTCAAGGTCATTTTTATAAACGTGAAACTGCAATTCTTGAGCCCGAAAATGAAGAATGGAAAAAAATCGAGACAACGATAATCATCTCATCAGAAGGTCACTCCAAAGTCAAACGTACAAATTGACCAATGGTGACCTTAATCTCCGACTGTAATTTTTTCCGCTATTTTCGATTCCGGGGTCAAGAATAGGTGTTGCCATTTGAAAAAACGACATTGACCTTCAAATGACCTTGAAGGTCGTGTTGACCTTCAAATGACCTTGAAGGTCATGTTCAAGGTCAAATTCAAGATCACCAATGGACAGCCGGGGGGGGGGGGGGAATCCTAAAACTTTTTTTTTTTTCGAAAATGCACTCCTGGCGAGTTATTCTGCTGTTCCGTTACTTTTCTAACACCCTGTATATCAGCAGAATGATTTAGAACATTCCAAATTTGCACAGTTTTCAGGTTGCACTGGAATTTAGTTGTAATGTGGGAATATTTTGTGAAATAATGTGGTTTTTATGCAGTTTGCTTCCAACCCCTTTTTTGGAAACGAGTTTGGAGCAGGTTTCTTTGTTTTCCGGAGATAACACTGTTGCAAAATATTTAACCAATAGGAAACTGAGCTTTTACATAACCCAGTTGACTAGATCTCTGCTGATGTAATAATCAAACATAGTTAATCACAGAGTATCATATTTCTTCACGGTTTCAAATATTAAATCACAAAGTAATGTATAGTCCTTCTATTTTTTAATTGAAAATGATAAATACGCCTGGGGAACAAAAAGCGGTGCAACTTTATGATTCCATGGGCGTGCATATATCTTTTTATAAATTCGAAAATTGTGAAATATTTTTTTTTCAATCAAATCAATATAGGAGATTAAAATTAGCCTGCATACAAAACTCTTAATATTTGTAATACAATTTGCTGTAAATAATGCTCATTTAGCCAGACAATCTCAAAAAATTGTCTGTTTTAATAAACCTAGATGATATACACGTCACTGGCGTCTTAAACAAGTCAGAATTCCAAATTTCGTAAATCATTTTAACGACGTCGTAAAAATTTTATGGCACAGTGGACCGAATAAGTATTTAAGGAGTATTAGCTACAAAGCAATCCAATAGTATATTGGATCGGCATTCGCTCGCGGATCGCGGCATTGCGTTGCCGGCTCTTCAAAATTTTCTTAAGTATAGTAATATACATAAAGTTCTTTTAATTCATGATTATTTTTTTAGCAATTTTAAACGCTTTATTTTAATGCTAACTAATAAATTTATATCTATGTATTTTTTTTTAAATACTTCCAAACTAGCTTTCTAAGAACGTCACGAACTAACAGTTTATTGGAGTATGAAGTATACTTGTATAGTGAGCTTAGCAATTTTAGAAAATATATCTGACAACCTTGCTTTTTTCTACCTATTTTCAATTTAGAATGGAAATACAGTATGTATTTGCTGAAGCACATATTATAAACTCAAAAGTTTTTGTTCACACTGTAGTTTATTAAAAAATAAATACAGTAGCAAAACCTTAAAATATTATTTAGTATTCTGAACTTTGACGATCCCATCAAATATTCCGTCCATTCAAATAGATCATTACATAAATAGATATATTACTTCTTTTAACATTGCATAAGCTTCTGTGAAAGTTTTCCCCAGTTTTAACAAGGAACTTGGGATTAACCCATTGCTCCATCTGAACACATAACATTTTTTCGGCGCGTCACTGGCGCATAGACTAATTCAAACGACTGCTACAGTCAAACTGAGCGACCCACTGGCTTGTCCAGCGAGCTCAGGGTGGGGAAAGTATCACCAGACACAGTTCTGTTCAAACTTGTCGCGACACGCTCGCAGCGCGCTGGTAGCAGCATCAGTTCGGTTATTTAATAGCCACACCTCGTATAATAACATGAGAAGCAAAAAATGATAATACTGTTGTACAAAAATTATCAGAATTTAAGCACCCTTCAAAAAGTGGGTGTACCAATACTTTCGTTGCTGACTGCAGGTAAGATTAGGCAAAATAGTTTTAACATTCACACCAGTGTAAAGTATGGATATTTATGGCTAAAAATATTTAAGACTTCATAATACTATCACTTTGAAATGTTTTTCAAAGCTTTATACGAACATCTCGACAAAATCGTGTCATAAAAGTCAGTTTTCAACAGGCTATTGTCCTAAGCACCATGCACCATGGTACTAATTACATACATCATTACAAAATCTCATTTAAATCTAAATAAAATATTTAATTTATTCCAACCGACTATTGCTTTTAAAAACCTTATGAATAAAATAATTACATGCACACTCTTGAGAGTATGGAAGACTAGTGGAATATGTCTAGAAAGGTTAGTTGAATATTTAGGAGCTGTCTCTCTGAAAGTTGAAATCTTAGTGAACTTTTACCCCAAAGCTGTCAACAACACTATCCTACAATGAGTTAAATTGTAAAACCCGTTTAAAATATCGAATTTAGCTGATTGGATGACGGATTAAATGATTTTAAATGAGTGTATAGTTTTAAAGCCTATTAAAACTTAGACAGCTTTTGTGCAAACAAGAAAACATAATCAAATGATCTAGAAACAAGAGAGTAACCATTGAAGGTTACACCCAATGGATGGCCAATAAAATAACAGTAAATATTGAAGCTTTTATCGACCGTGAGATATTTATATTATATTTTATGTTAGTATAAAGCTTAACTAAAAACTGTGTCACCTTACTACCAACTCACTAATGATTTATGTAACTTTCTATACACATCTCGCGATTAATTTCGAACGAAGCGAATATATTTTTTGATACAAGAAACCCCGGTAGAAAACCACAAGCTATAAATCAGCTCCATCCTAAATTAGGGAGAAGCACGCACAAGACGAAGAGTTTAACAACAAAACGAGTTCGCACCATCTACAACTGAAAAATAAGCTACAACAAATTCATCAAAAGAGTAAATACGTTACATAAAACATAAAATTTAACAAATGTAGACGCAGGATATAAAAGTTTTAATGGTAAAATCAGGTAAATATCCGTCTTTGAAAACGTACGTATGTATTTAAAAATGTGTCCTCTTTTACAAAAATATTTGTAATTGTTATGGTTTGATTTTTTTTTGCTCTTGGTAGAAAAATGGGATACAATATGCTAAATATAATATATCTATCTTTGTTTTGATATAGTTCAATAGTTTTATGTACAGGATTAGTACAAAGTCCCGAAAAGGTCTAATGACTTTGTTATTTGAGATTGTATTTTTTTAAATTGGGTATGGCTATACATATAGTCGAAAATAACTAATTCAGTTATGAAATTTTACTTAGGTATTTATTTTTTTAAACTTCCGGTTTCACAGGAAATGCTTCCAACTATTTTTTTAAATAGAACATCCAGTAGATTTTTACACTTTTGGAATATATGTATATGTAGATATTCAATCGTTCTGGGACTTTATACTTACCCAGTTCCAGTGAAAATACAATCTGTTATTGCAACACCACTTTTCATTTCGATATAAAATTTATACTTAGGAAATATTTAACAAAATACGTTAAATTAATGGTATATAAAAATTAAGAAATATAATGTTCTAACTTTCATGTTTGTTTAACTCCATTGTTACTTACATAAATTTGTTCGAAAATAACACCCTTTTATTTACATATGTCAGAAGTCAGTAAATATAACCTACTATTCTTACAACACTTAAAAAAAAACGCGATTATGAGCTGATTTTTAATAATATTCTTGGCACAGTATGTTTGCAGATTAAAACAAGGTAATGAATAAATATGGAACTAATGACAATAGTTTTGTAAACGTCTCAATTACGGAGGCATGTTATTAAATTTAAATGGGCCCATAAATTTTTCTACCTCCTAAATGGCAGAAAGGCACGCACACGGAGCTCTCAAAACGACGAATTCAACGGCGCCAAGTACGAATGTGTAGAGATGCCCGAATCGAAAGCTAAAAGTCATTATAGAGTTGGCCGATCGTGCCGAAGTACAGAGGCGCGCGGCAGGCGCGGGCGGGCCATTGGGTTCAGTTATTTCACCTGACCGTCTGGCAGACTAGCATTATTATTAGTTTGTTCGAGGTGTTTATGCCGTCGGCGTCAATACTACATCAAAATAAAAAAGAGGATATGATCTTAAACTACTTTTCAACTCAGCAAAAGTGAATGCTTATTGTACATACTTCAGATTTCGGATCACCAACAATCGGTTGGTCATGGATAGCAAAATATCAAAAATTTACCCAATTTCACCGAAGGATACTTCACACAAGAGACGTGCGATTCCTTTGAGGGTTGCAATTGTGATTAGAAGGTGGTTAAATTTATGGATTAAATTTTTACGTTGCAAAAATGTACGTTTGTTTTGCAAATTACACTGCAAAAACGTACGATTGTTTTGCAAATTACACTGTTCTGCATGAAAATCCTCCCCGCCAAACTAAGGGCTTTTAAAAAAAAATTGTATTAGCCTTAAAGACATAAGGAAATGGTTTTCTTTATTTGATACAGAAAATAGGGCGTGAACTGCCTTCAAAAATATATGTAGCAGCTTCCTAGGTAACAAGAAATCGGAGAACTACAAAGATCTAGTTGAAAAACCTATCCAATCTTACAAGACATTAAGTTGCAACATGTTACTTAATCTGCATTGTCTTCACTTCCATTTGGAATTCTTCCATGACAATTTAGGTGCAATTTCAGACGAACACGGTGAAATATTTTACCAGCAAATTGCTCAAATGGAGAAGCGGTATAGTGAAAAATGGACTCCAGACATATTAGCGCACTAATTCCTGTGGGACCCTTTAACGTGAAACCGATCCCGGCGAATACAATCGAAAAAAAGACAAAATTCACTGTTTTTAGTTTGTGTTTTGAATTTTAAATTCTTCGTATCTTCTCTATAAACTTCTCTATATAAACAGTATGTCCCCGGATTGAGTTTAAAAGAGGAACAAATTTTGTGTTTTTGATTTCTCAGAAAAAGTTACTCTTGATGATTTGCCCTGCTTGATTTCAAACCCCAAAACGCATATTACTTTTTATATAACTCAGACGATTCTCGAGATAATACCATTTTTCTTCATAATTTGGACTTGGAATTTTTTTTATAATTCTGTAAAAAAAATTCTAATAGGCGGACTTCATTGCAAGATATCACTGGCAACTGCTGACAACTAATAAGTCAGTATAACTTCAAATCGAATCTTCGTCATTTTGCTACTATTTATATGCTATAATGTTGACTCTAGAACAAAGAATTTATTTGTTTCAATGCTACGGAACTGGGGAAGAGTGCTATCGTGTTGTTATTAATAAATTTAACGAAAAATACCCGAAAGTTAGCGTTGGAGATGCTAAAAAATTTTTTAACAGATAAACTTGATGAACTTCCTTTAAGTTATCGAACGAGAATGTTTTTCCAACAATATGGGTGCCCTGCTCATCATGCCGTTACTGTCCGTAATTGGCTCAATTCCGAATTTAAAGAACACTAGATAGGAAGGGATGGTCCCATTTTATGGCCGCCGAGAAGCCCGGATCTGACAATATTGGACCTCTATCTATGGGGACGTTTAAAGCAAATTGTTTATCGTGAACCACTAGAAAATGATGAAGAGCAATTAAAAACAAGGATTCAAAATGCAGTCAAGTCCTTGTCAATTGAGGAAATCAGAAATAGTTTTAACGAATTTAGAGCTCGCATTGAAATTTGTGCAGAAAAAGGAGGAGCATTATTTGAATAAAGAAAATCTGGTTTAGTTTTGATTTCATTTTATAATCAGTTGTTTAATTAAATGATTAAAACATGAGACTAAGTAATTCGAATCATTTTTTTTAGCTAACTGATTAATTGAGTTTCTATAGCATGTAGTATCCTAGACAACGAAATTATTGGGTTAAATTCGCCAACTAGAATTACTTAAAAATAAAATTTTGTAAAAGTCCAAATTATGAAGAAAAATGGTATTATCTCGAGAACAGTTTGAGTTATATAAAAAGTAATTTGCGTTTTGGGGGTTTGAAATCAAGCAGGGCAAATCATCAAGAGTGACTTTTTCTGAGAAATCAAAAACAAATTTTTTTCCTTTTTCGGAAAACTCGATCCGGGGACATACTGTATATATAATAATTAACTGACATACTGAATTTACATATTCCATTCGGCTGTTCCACGCTGTATAATTGTTAACTGTCTTGAGAAGTGACACGACGCCTCCCAAAATATTGGACCTCTGCCGACCAAAGAGACGCCGATCATCGAGCAAATGCGTGCGGGACCACACATAATCAGCAATTTAAGATGGCGGAACGGCCGCAATTCGGTGTTCCGACTCGGTGGTCGCGTCGCGAGTGAACATCTCTGCGAGCATCGAATAATCAGAAGTCGCTACCGAAATTAATAAAATTCCGAAAATGTCACTTTCACAAACAATTCCCTTCGTTAAAGGACCGACGCGCACCGAGTACTTACGAGGAAATAGTCTCAATTACGGTGTAATTAGGTCGCTGTAATTAAATTACTGGATGGGTTCCGAGGAAATATTGCTTAGTAATTTAGCAATTTAGTTTTTGCGTCACGAACGACGACTGCTGCATTATTTCAACGATGCCGGAGCAGCCAGTAGTCCAGTCGAATAAGAGTTGATTCGCAAAGTTTTGAGAACTTAGGTGGGCAAGTATTACGTGTCGATGTCTTAGAGAAAAATTAATTTCGGGTAGAAACGTGACGTATTGCTGAACAGGTTTTGAAGATCAGAAAAACGCACTTACGTTGCTGAGAAAATACATACCATAAATTAAATTCACACAGAAGGTTAACGGTAGGTACTTATATTACGTTCAAAATTAAGTCAAAGACGATTACGGACGTGTTAACTATGAAAAATCCAAATAAATATTTACGAAGTTGTCGCATATATTCCAAAGCGCCGAGGATCTACATCGTACCACATACCGTAAACTAGCGAGTCAGGTAGCAGGAGCGCTTCGGGTGAAGTAACATTTGTTTCATAATACCTTTTGTGAAGAAAACAAGCTCTTCGAGGAGGCTCAAGGTTCATTATAAGCACCTGCAGTCGCTGATTGATCGGTAAGTCACTAAAACTAATAGTTTTAAAATATTGGAACTTTAAACGCGATTATCTGGGAACTGTATTTTCAAAAACTGCTCGTGCTGTAACTCAAAAAGTTATTGATCGATTTCGCTGAAATTTTGAGAGATTTTTGTCTATATTATTATCGGAAGGATGTATGTACCTAAAGTTTTAAAGATATCGCGCGAGAACCCCAAGTTACGTACGTTTTTATAAAAATATATGGACCGAAAAATTCCTCATGAAAGTACGTTAAGACTTGCATATGTCTATGGGGTTACAACAATGTAATGACATCAATACGCGAAGACATTGCGGACAATTTCGTGTATTTTATTATAGACGAAGCTGCCGATGCTTGTGGACGTTTTCCTTTTCCATACACAAGTTAATATTAAGTGATAAACGTCGCCGTTTCACTCTAGAACACTTAGAGAAGCACATAATAATATGTTTTAACCACCGCCAACCTGCCATGGGAACCTCGTCTCAACACTGACGTTTGTCGGGTAAGTGTTGCCATTATTACGCGTTATCTTAATTTATATAGGTATTTTATCCTTGACATAACCGTATACTAATTGGTAAAAATAGTACATACTATGTTACTACATAATTTATGTAAACATATTAATATTTTCATTCGTTAACTGACTACGGTCCTGTTACACTCCGCGCTCGCACGAATTCTAGCGATAACAGTAGTTCACAAAAAATGTTTTGCCTCTTAAAAGATCTCAAAACTAGTTGCTTCAAAATATGTTTTATTTTTAATCTAGATACCTACAATATTTTTTCACTGAGAATTTTCCTTTCGAAAATCACTAAAAATTTTGGAATATTTTTGTTCCCTTAATTTTTTGGAGTAGTTTATTTTCACACAATCGACATGTCACCCTCAACTTGAGCTTGTTAGACGCAGAATTTCACAAACTGTAATTCCCTCAAAAGCAAAAATAAAAATCAATACTGTGGTTCCCTATGTATTTTTTTTGCGTAGAACACAATGCGCGGGGTTCGTAGAGCTGAAACCGTCCGCTAATTTATTAAATTAACATTAAAATTGTGAAAACATTAGAATTTTGAAAAATTATTAAATTTGTGAAAAAAAAAAAACGTCTTTCTTCACATTTTTGCATATATCTCAGTTCCTTGGCATATTTTATATAACATATGCATTTAAGAAGTTGTGGCCTATTGAATTTCCTTCGAAAGTAGGGCGACTGACGCCATTTCTTTGTTTATTGTACGATATTGACCGGGTTGCGCTAGAAAAATCATAAATCTCTTCAAGTTTGCGAGACTTTTTGAGATTCTGAAAAATATTAAATTGGGCCAGTTTTATAACGTTTTCTACGCGACTACTTTTTTTTATTTTTCTAGCCCCACCCGGTCGATATCGTACAATAAACAAAGAAATGGCGTCATTGTTAATTAGAGCTTGCAAAAAAATTCGATCGTTAATTACTCGAAAAATGATTAACTGATCGAGCTGAATTTTTTTTATAAATTCATACTACAAACAGCAGTCCCAGAAATTTCATGATCATAGTCGACCTACTTTAGAAGTAAAAAAAAATGAAAAACAAGCACAAGTCATTTCTTTTGCAAGTTAACAATAGCACTTGGAGACTTCGGGTTGGGCTTAAAATTTTGGAAATTCAATAGGCTACAACTTCTTAAATGCATATGCTATATATAAAATATGCCAAGGAAAGGAAATATAAGCGAAAATGCGAAAAACAGACTTTTTTACAAGCTTTTATTTAACTTGCAATGTTTGTTTGTTTGTTTGCTAAGTTATGTCATTCTAAATTCAAAATGGCGGACGGTCTAAGATGGCGGAATAGTTATTTTTGCGCACTCCCATGATATGGGTATCAAATGAAAGGGTTCTGCTGAGAAGAATACGAAAAATAAAATGACTATATGGCGGACATCTAAATCCAATATGGCGGACCGCCCAAGATGGCCGACTAGTTATTTTTAAGCACTCCCATAATGTGGGTATCAAATGAAAGGGTTTGCTAAGAAGAATACGATTACACTGACGTCTGCGTTCAACCCTTCGAGGAGATGGTGTACTACTGTCCGGCTAAACAGTAAGACTTAGTGGGGTCGTGTTTTAACTAATATCAACCTATACCCTAGGCAAATTCTAGCGGCGGTGAAAAAAATTCAAAATGGCGAAAAACAAGATGGCCACCATACCAATTTTAAAGAGTTATAACTTGGTTTAGGTTAGGGATAGTATGAACAGGTTGAGAAACATTTAGATACAAAAACACGACGATAACTCAAAAATAAAAAATAAATTAATAATATATATTTTTTTAAACAAGCTTTTATTTAAATGCTCTAAAAAGAAGAAAATAAACTTTAAATTGAATCAAACCCATCAATTTATTACATTACACAATTTATATGATATAAAAGCTTGTCACGATATTTACTTGTGTAGATAAACAAGAATTTAATAATTACGTAACTTGATCTTGACATAAGAAAATGTAAGAAAAAAGTATGTATTTTATAAAATAGGTAAATACATCTACACAAGTAAATCTCGTGACAAGCTTTTATATCATATAAATTGTGTAATGTAATAAATTGATAGGTTTGATTCAATTTAAAGTTTATTATCTTCTTTTTAGAGCATTTAAATAAAAGCTTGTTTAAAAAATATTATTGATTTATTCACAAATTGTTAATTTAAAAAATTTGCGAACGGTTTCAGCTCTACGGACCCCGCGCATTGTGTTCTACGCAAAAAAATACATAGGCCACCGTCAAAACTAGCCCTATATCCCAATAAACACACATACGTTAAAAAAACGTTTTTAATGTCCAAACACCATTTTAAAAATGCGTGTCGTTACTACGTACATTCAACTTAAAAATGTCGCAGTTTTAAACGTTTAACGTAAGGAAAATAAAAACGTTTAAAGTAAGTGAACTCACAACGTTCATTTTACATCTTAATAATCTTAAATATATACGTTTCTAAATAATCTTTTAATAACGTTAAATATTACGGGAAATTAAACGTATTGGTAAACGTTTAAGAAATGTGTTTTTCAACGTTGTTTTAACGGGTTATCTACAACCGTTAGAATTTTCACCTACCAATTTATACTGCTGTCGCAATTACACGTAAAGTAAACAGTAGAGAATTAAGAAAAAAAATATATTCAAGTATATAAACATAATATAATTTGTAATAATATATATACATATACATGTCTGGGAACTGAAACCAAACATCTTGAAATCAAAAACATAAGAAACTTAAATTCTATTATGTTAAATTCTATGGTGTTTCTTGTCGTCATTTGGTTTAAGTATTCTGGTGGCCGAATGTTTCAGCCGTTCTTTTACACTCCAAGCATTTGCAGGTCGTTATTTTTGTTTGTCGGGAAATTAAGATTAACGTCCTCTGAAAAAAAGTTTGATATAAAACATTGATACGACTCTTTACCTAATATGTATCTTATTACCACAATAGATATTGTAGAAGTATTGCCATTGTAACATAATTGGTTAAAATACCAGCCGTCCGGACTAATAACTGCTCAAGAATACCTAAATAAAACATTTCGTCATTAGTTAGATAAAAAATACGACTTATTCTATACTATATATATATCACTAGATGAACGGTCACTGGTCAATTCTACACCAGTATCAAAATACAGTTTTTTTTCTCGTATTCTAAATTAAGGCTAGAATAATTATGTATCTGTGGAAGTTGATAGTTTTGTTGGTATTTGAACAAGAAGGTCACATGATAAAACATGCAAGGGGAGTTCAGTTTGATGGGGGGCTCACTCTTTGAAAAATTCTCACTATTTGAAAAACAGTTGCATAAAAAATTCCTTTTCATTCTTTTTTTCAATTGGCGATTAAATACAATTTTTAAGCGTATCATAGTTACCTCTGCTGTACCTACAAAAAATGTAGTAATGAAAATGAAATTGTATAACGTACAAATTAGCAATAAGTAAAATAAATACTTGCTGATTACAATGTGGAAAATGTCTGGCATTCATTACAAATCACACGGCAAAAAAAAGAAATACAGGTCTACTTACCTATACAAATGCAGAAGAATATAAAAACACTTCTCCTTGGCAGGGTAACCCGTAAATGCAACAATGTAATACATAAGAAATAACAGGAAATAGCACGCGTCATGTGATTCGCATAAGCCAATACAGTTATTTTCCCCATACAGAGCGTTCTAGTTACATCATCATTGAAACGTTTTAAAAACGTTTTTTTTTTTCCGTTTCTTAAACGGATGAGGGATACGTTTCGATCATGTGTAGGTGTTTTAAAATACGTGTGTATGGAATTAATGATAAACAATATTATTTAATAATATTGTTTATCATTATTAACTTCATTTACTTATAGACAAAGTATTTTCCAATAACAAAAGTAGGATTAATGTTCGTTTAAAACACGTTTTATATATACCAATAATTCACGTGTCTCTTATATTTTACAAAGACGTTTCTTATACAATCAAATAGAGTACTAAGTCAAAGTAAACATTGTATTAACGTTTGACAGAACAGTTGTATAATTTACTTTGAACAACGTTATTTTAATGTTTTTTAAAGAGACTGTTTAGATTTTTCGTTTAAAAATCATATATTTTTAACGTTTTAATTAACCGTTATTTTCTCAACGCTATATAAACGGTTGTTATTCTATCGTATCGAAACGTATCACGTTTCTTTAACCAATGACACGTTAAAGTTACGTTTCTATAACGTACGTGTGTTTACTGGGATGTTTCAAGAACACATAAAAGTCTCTGCCTACTGGACTATACGTAATAGGAAAACGCGGAACACCTTCCGAACGGTGCCGCTGCCTGTAAAAATCGTAGGCCGCGAATTGGAAGGGGGCCCAATTCGGCGAGTGACGGGGAGACGGACCTCGTAGACAGGTGGAGCCAGTTGGATCGGATCGCCGCGAATGACAAACGCGCCCGTTGGCATCTGACCGGAGCTTACGTCTACTAAATCATTTATTACGACCAGAGCGCTCCGGTAATCATGCTCTACATATTGGCTATCCTGCCAAGATATTCGGCTATAACTGCGTCGGCGATTACCGTAGGACGCATCTTTTTATTAGAGCATAGATTTATGGCACGGCCATAGCTCGTCGAATACCGGGCGAATCGTAACTTCTGTCCCCACTGATCTGTATACTAACTGGATAGGCAGTAAGTGTGGGGGAAATTTGAGGGTCAACCATTTTGTAAGACAGTAAGAAGACCGAATCGCAGCTGGCCGGTTTTCGCGTTCTGCGCATGATCACCAATCGGCGCGGCGCGTATTTTGAATGCTAGCAAGTGATGTGTGTTAATAAATCTGATTATGAAGTAAATTATGGAATATATGTTAATAAAAAATATGGTTGTCATAATGAATGTAAAAATTATTTATCACTTTTTATAGTGCATTAGAATTGTTTTATTTTCTACTAGCGACCCGCCCCGGCTTCGCACGATTTACGACATCACATTAGAAACCTCTAAAATTATCTATCTATCTATTAAAAAAAAACGCAGGCCTTCGACGCGCCATTTATAGGCACGCGCCGCCGGCCGGTACCGCCGCAACCGCTATGCATTTTAAATCTGTAATATCTTCGAAAATATTAATTTAAATTACATGCTGTAAAGGGCAATATTGATCTATATTAAATGCACAATGTATTTAAGGTACCTAATTGGATAAGGATTAATGCTGTATTGCTTAAAATCGCTTCGTAAATAAGCCAATATTTCTCGTAATAAGTAAAGGATAAAAAATGATTATTGTGGGTTATCCCCAAGAGATAGACATATACCATCACGGACTTTTTGTAGACCTTTTTAAGGTGTACCTTAAAAGGTCTAACCTTTTTTTCCTACCAGGTCGAAGTTTTGACTGTCTAACATCTATACTCACCGTCTATCTGCGGCGAAAAAAGAGGGTCTATCCAACAAAACACAGCGTCTTACCGAGTACAATTTTACTGTATTAGCATAGGAAAATTCAAGGGACCGACGAAAAGAGCGTATTATGTGGGAAAGCGTCTTAAACGGGAGCGTCTTAACGAAGTTTTACTTAAAAATATAGAGTTAAAAATATAAATTTACTTTATATAAATATAGACAATCATTTTTATCCTCCAGGAAGACATTTTCCAAAGATGATGAACTTAATGCGCGTTTTTCTATGAATAAATTGTCCTTACTTATGAAATGTTAGTCCAAACTTCTTCACTGACTCAACATTGCAATACCCGCACTCAACCATTGCTGTTTTTCAACTTTTTTTGTTTAGGCAAGTTTTCATTTAGTTAATTTGCTTTTACAAACAATGTTTACAATATCGATAAGCACGAACAGCTGATTGTGCTGACGCAGAGTTCCTTACTGACTTACAAAATGGCTGCTGTCCAAATCTGCCGAAAAAGACGGAGTGGGGACTGTTCTCCTGCCTATCCATTAGTATACAGAACAGAGTATGTGTCACACACAGTCAGAAACAAATAGGTACATATCAATGTTGCCAGACGAATATTTCTTTCAACAGGATAATGGTGAAAAGAAAAGGCAGATTTGCGTGTTGAAACAGTAGATTATATGAAAAATATTTTTAATTAATAGAATACAATAAAAACAAAAAGAAAAACAACGTAAAATAAAATAAACAATAATAAGCTGATGAATAAATTCATCAACTAATTGTCGGTGTAAAGCTGGCATTAGAAATAGTAGTACTTACGGCAAAGTTGATATGCAACAAA